>CM074719.1:0-12500 GCA_037306005.1 Rhinophrynus dorsalis
TAGTGTAGGTGTGTGTGTGTACATGAGTGAATAACAGTGTCAGTGTAGGTGTATGTGTGTGTGTGTACATGAGTGAATAACAGTATCAGTGTAGGTGTGTGTGTGTACATGAGTGAATAACAGTGTCAGTGCAGGTGTGTGTGTGTGTGTGTGTGTGTACATGAGTGAATAACAGTGTCAGTGTAGGTGTGTGTGTGTACATGAGTAAATAACAGTGTCAGTGCAGGTGTGTGTGTGTGTGTGTGTACATGAGTGAATAACAGTATCAGTGTAGGTGTGTGTGTGTACATGAGTGAATAACAGTATCAGTGTAGGTGTGTGTGTGTGTGTGTGCATGAGTGAATAACAGTGTCAGTGTAGGTGTGTGTGTGTGTACATGAGTGAATAACAGTATCAGTGTAGGTGTGTGTGTGTACATGAGTAAATAACAGTGTCAGTGCAGGTGTGTGTGTGTGTGTGTGTACATGAGTGAATAACAGTATCAGTGTAGGTGTGTGTGTGTACATGAGTGAATAACAGTGTCAGTGTAGGTGTGTGTGTGTGTGTACATGAGTGAATAACAGTGTCAGTGTAGGTGTGTGTGTGTACATGAGTGAATAACAGTATCAGTGTAGGTGTGTGTGTGTGTACATGAATGAATAACAGTGTCAGTGTAGGTGTGTGTGTGTAAATGAGTGAATAACAGTGTCAGTGTAGGTGTGTGTGTGTACATGAGTGAATAACAGTATCAGTGTAGGTGTGTGTGTGTGTGTACCTGAGTGAATAACAGTATCAGTGTAGGTGTGTGTGTGTGTGTGTACCTGAGTGAATAACAGTGTCAGTGTAGGTGTGTGTGTGTACATGAGTGAATAACAGTGTCAGTGTAGGTGTGTGTGTGTGTGTGTACATGAGTGAATAACAGTATCAGTGTAGGTGTGTGTGTGTGTACGTGAGTGAATAATAGTGTCAGTGTAGGTGTGTGTGTGTACATGAGTGAATAACAGTGTCAGTGTAGGTGTGTGTGTGTGTACATGAGTGAATAACAGTATCAGTGTAGGTGTGTGTGTGTGTGTACGTGAGTGGATAACAGTGTCAGTGTAGGTGTGTGTGTGTGCATGAGTGAATAACAGTGTCAGTGTAGGTATGTGTGTGTGTGTACATGAGTGAATAACAGTGTCAGTGTAGGTGTGTGTGTGTACATGAGTGAATAACAGTATCAGTGTAGGTGTGTGTGTGTGTGTGTGTACATGAGTGAATAACAGTGTCAGTGTAGGTGTGTGTGTACATGAGTGAATAACAGTGTCAGTGTAGGTGTGTGTGTGTGTACATGAGTGAATAACAGTATCAGTGTAGGTGTGTGTGTGTGTGTACATGAGTGAATAACAGTGTCAGTGTAGGTGTGTGTGTACATGAGTGAATAACAGTATCAGTGTAGGTGTGTGTGTGTGTGTGTGCATGAGTGAATAACAGTGTCAGTGTAGGTGTGTGTGTGTGTGTGTGTACATGAGTGAATAACAGTGTCAGTGTAGGTGTGTGTGTACATGAGTGAATAACAGTATCAGTGTAGGTGTGTGTACATGAGTGAATAACAGTATCAGTGTAGGTGTGTGTGTACGAGTGAATAACAGTGTCAGTGTAGGTGTGTGTGTGTACATGAGTGAATAACAGTGTCAGTGTAGGTGTGTGTGTGTACATGAGTGAATAACAGTGTCAGTGTAGGTGTGTGTGTACATGAGTGAATAACAGTATCAGTGTAGGTGTGTGTGTATGTACATGAGTGAATAACAGTGTCAGTGTAGGTGTGTGTGTGTACATGAGTGAATAACAGTGTCAGTGTAGGTGTGTGTGTGTGTGTGTGTGTGTGTGTGTGTACATGAGTGAATAACAGTGTCAGTGTAGGTATGTGTGTGTGTGTACATGAGTGAATAACAGTGTCAGTGTAGGTGTGTGTGTGTGTACATGAGTGAATAACAGTATCAGTGTAGGTGTGTGTGTGTGTGTACATGAGTGAATAACAGTGTCAGTGTAGGTGTGTGTGTGTACATGAGTGAATAACAGTGTCAGTGTAGGTGTATGTGTGTGTGTGTACATGAGTGAATAACAGTATCAGTGTAGGTGTGTGTGTGTACATGAGTGAATAACAGTGTCAGTGCAGGTGTGTGTGTGTGTGTGTGTACATGAGTGAATAACAGTGTCAGTGTAGGTGTGTGTGTGTACATGAGTGAATAACAGTGTCAGTGCAGGTGTGTGTGTGTGTGTGTACATGAGTGAATAACAGTATCAGTGTAGGTGTGTGTGTGTACATGAGTGAATAACAGTATCAGTGTAGGTGTGTGTGTGTACATGAGTGAATAACTGTCAGTGTAGGTGTGTGTGTGTGTACATGAGTGAATAACAGTGTCAGTGTAGGTGTGTGTGTGTGTGTACATGAGTGAATAACAGTGTCAGTGTAGGTGTGTGAGTGTACATGAGTGAATAACAGTGTCAGTGTAGGTGTGTGTGTGTGTGTACATGAGTGAATAACAGTGTCAGTGTAGGTGTGTGTGTGTGTGTGTGTACATGAGTGAGTAACAGTATCAGTGTAGGTGTGTGTGTGTACATGAGTGAATAACAGTGTCAGTGTAGGTGTGTGTGTGTACATGAGTGAATAACAGTGTCAGTGTAGGTGTGTGTGTGTACATGAGTGAATAACAGTGTCAGTGTAGGTGTGTGTGTACATGAGTGAATAACAGTATCAGTGTAGGTGTGTGTGTATGTACATGAGTGAATAACAGTGTCAGTGTAGGTGTGTGTGTGTACATGAGTGAATAACAGTGTCAGTGTAGGTGTGTGTGTGTGTGTACATGAGTGAATAACAGTGTCAGTGTAGGTATGTGTGTGTGTGTACATGAGTGAATAACAGTGTCAGTGTAGGTGTGTGTGTGTGTACATGAGTGAATAACAGTATCAGTGTAGGTGTGTGTGTGTGTGTGTACATGAGTGAATAACAGTGTCAGTGTAGGTGTGTGTGTGTACATGAGTGAATAACAGTGTCAGTGTAGGTGTATGTGTGTGTGTGTACATGAGTGAATAACAGTATCAGTGTAGGTGTGTGTGTGTACATGAGTGAATAACAGTGTCAGTGCAGGTGTGTGTGTGTGTACATGAGTGAATAACAGTGTCAGTGTAGGTGTGTGTGTGTACATGAGTGAATAACAGTGTCAGTGCAGGTGTGTGTGTGTGTGTGTGTGTACATGAGTGAATAACAGTATCAGTGTAGGTGTGTGTGTGTACATGAGTGAATAACAGTATCAGTGTAGGTGTGTGTGTGTACATGAGTGAATAACAGTGTCAGTGTAGGTGTGTGTGTGTGTACATGAGTGAATAACAGTATCAGTGTAGGTGTGTGTGTGTACATGAGTGAATAACAGTGTCAGTGTAGGTGTGTGTGTGTGTGTGTACATGAGTGAATAACAGTGTCAGTGTAGGTGTGTGTGTGTACATGAGTGAATAACAGTATCAGTGTAGGTGTGTGTGTGTGTACATGAATGAATAACAGTGTCAGTGTAGGTGTGTGTGTGTGTAAATGAGTGAATAACAGTGTCAGTGTACGTGTGTGTGTGTGTACATGAGTGAATAACAGTGTCAGTGTAGGTGTGTGTGTGTGTGTGTGTACATGAGTGAATAACAGTATCAGTGTAGGTGTGTGTGTGTGTGTACATGAGTGAATAACAGTATCAGTGTAGGTGTGTGTGTGTGTGTGTACCTGAGTGAATAACAGTGTCAGTGTAGGTGTGTGTGTGTACATGAGTGAATAACAGTGTCAGTGTAGGTGTGTGTGTGTGTGTGTACATGAGTGAATAACAGTATCAGTGTAGGTGTGTGTGTGTACGTGAGTGAATAATAGTGTCAGTGTAGGTGTGTGTGTGTACATGAGTGAATAACAGTGTCAGTGTAGGTGTGTGTGTGTGTACATGAGTGAATAACAGTATCAGTGTAGGTGTGTGTGTGTACGTGAGTGGATAACAGTGTCAGTGTAGGTGTGTGTGTGTGCATGAGTGAATAACAGTGTCAGTGTAGGTATGTGTGTGTGTGTACATGAGTGAATAACAGTGTCAGTGTAGGTGTGTGTGTGTACATGAGTGAATAACAGTATCAGTGTAGGTGTGTGTGTGTGTGTGTGTACATGAGTGAATAACAGTGTCAGTGTAGGTGTGTGTGTACATGAGTGAATAACAGTGTCAGTGTAGGTGTGTGTGTGTGTACATGAGTGAATAACAGTATCAGTGTAGGTGTGTGTGTGTGTGTGTGTGTACATGAGTGAATAACAGTGTCAGTGTAGGTGTGTGTGTACATGAGTGAATAACAGTATCAGTGTAGGTGTGTGTGTGTGTGCATGAGTGAATAACAGTGTCAGTGTAGGTGTGTGTGTGTGTGTGTGTGTACATGAGTGAATAACAGTGTCAGTGTAGGTGTGTGTGTGTACATGAGTGAATAACAGTATCAGTGTAGGTGTGTGTACATGAGTTAATAACAGTATCAGTGTAGGTGTGTGTGTACGAGTGAATAACAGTGTCAGTGTAGGTGTGTGTGTACATGAGTGAATAACAGTGTCAGTGTAGGTGTGTGTGTGTGTGTACATGAGTGAATAACAGTGTCAGTGTAGGTGTGTGTGTGTACATGAGTGAGTAACAGTATCAGTGTAGGTGTGTGTGTGTGTGTGTGTGTGTGTACATGAGTGAGTAACAGTATCAGTGTAGGTGTGTGTGTGTACATGAGTGAGTAACAGTATCAGTGTAGGTGTGTGTGTGTGTGTGTACATGAGTGAATAACAGTGTCAGTGTAGGTGTGTGTGTGTACATGAGTGAATAACAGTGTCAGTGTAGGTGTGTGTGTGTGTGTGTGTACATGAGTGAATAACAGTGTCAGTGTAGGTGTGTGTGTACATGAGTGAATAACAGTATCAGTGTAGGTGTGTGTGTATGTACATGAGTGAATAACAGTGTCAGTGTAGGTGTGTGTGTACATGAGTGAATAACAGTGTCAGTGTAGGTGTGTGTGTGTGTGTGTGTGTACATGAGTGAATAACAGTGTCAGTGTAGGTATGTGTGTGTGTGTACATGAGTGAATAACAGTGTCAGTGTAGGTGTGTGTGTGTGTACATGAGTGAATAACAGTATCAGTGTAGGTGTGTGTGTGTGTGTGTGTACATGAGTGAATAACAGTGTCAGTGTAGGTGTGTGTGTGTGTACATGAGTGAATAACAGTATCAGTGTAGGTGTGTGTGTGTGTGTGTGTACATGAGTGAATAACAGTGTCAGTGTAGGTGTGTGTGTACATGAGTGAATAACAGTATCAGTGTAGGTGCGTGTGTGTGTGCATGAGTGAATAACAGTGTCAGTGTAGGTGTGTGTGTGTGCGTACATGAGTGAATAACAGTGTCAGTGTAGGTGTGTGTGTGCACATGAGTGAATAACAGTATCAGTGTAGGTGTGTGTGTGTACATGAGTGAATAACAGTATCAGTGTAGGTGTGTGTGTACATGAGTGAATAACAGTGTCAGTGTAGGTGTGTGTGTGTACATGAGTGAATAACAGTGTCAGTGTAGGTGTGTGTGTGTGTGTGTGTGTGTGTGTGTGTGTGTACATGAGTGAATAACAGTATCAGTGTAGGTGTGTGTGTGTGTGTACATGAGTGAGTAACAGTATCAGTGTAGGTGTGTGTGTGTGTGTACATGAGTGAGTAACAGTATCAGTGTAGGTGTGTGTGTGTGTGTGTACATGAGTGAATAACAGTATCAGTGTAGGTGTGTGTGTGTACATGAGTGAATAACAGTATCAGTGTAGGTGTGTGTGTACATGAGTGAATAACAGTGTCAGTGTAGGTGTGTGTGTGTACATGAGTGAATAATAGTATCAGTGTAGGTGTGTGTGTGTGTACATGAGTGAATAACAGTGTCAGTGTAAGTGTGTGTGTACATGAGTGAATAACAGTATCAGTGTAGGTGTGTGTGTGTGTACATGAGTGAATAACAGTGTCAGTGTAGGTGTGTGTGTGTGTACATGAGTGAATAACAGTATCAGTGTAGGTGTGTGTGTACATGAGTGAATAACAGTGTCAGTGTAGGTATGTGTGTGTGTACATGAGTGAATAACAGTGTCAGTGTAGGTGTGTGTGTGTACGTGAGTGAATAACAGTATCAGTGTAGGTGCGTGTGTGTGTACGTGAGTGAATAACTGAGTATCAGTGTGTGTGTGTGTGTGTGAGTACGTGAGTGAATAACAGTGTCAGTGTAGGTGTCTGTGTACATGAGTGAATAACAGTATCAGTGTAGGTGTGTGTGTGTGTACATGAGTGAATAACAGTGTCAGTGTAGGTGTGTGTGTGTACATGAGTGAATAACAGTATCAGTGTAGGTGTGTGTACATGAGTGAATAACAGTGTCAATGTAGGTGTGTGTGTGTGTACATGAGTGAATAACAGTATCAGTGTAGGTGTGTGTACATGAGTGAATAACAGTATCAGTGTAGGTGTGTGTGTGTGTGTACATGAGTGAATAACAGTATCAGTGTAGGTGTGTGTACATGAGTGAATAACAGTGTCAGTGTAGGTGTGTGTGTGTGTGTACATGAGTGAATAACAGTATCAGTGTAGGTGTGTGTGTGTGTGTGTGTGTGTGTACATGAATGAATAACAGTAATAATAATAATAATAATAACTAGTATTTATATAGCGCCTTTCTCCCAGTGGAACTCAAAGCGCTTTCAGCGCACGCTCTCGGAATTAACCAAATCGGCAGCTGAAATAATAGATGTTATTATTACCCAATTAATGGTACTCAGTGTAGGTGTGTGTGTGTGTGTACATGAGTGAATAACAGTGTAGGTGTGTGTGTGTACATGAGTGAATAACAGTGTCAGTGTAGGTGTGTGTGTGTACATGAGTGAATAACAGTGTCAGTGTAGGTGTGTGTGTGTGTACATGAGTGAATAACAGTATCAGTGTAGGTGTGTGTGTGTACATGAGTGAATAACAGTATCAGTGTAGGTGTGTGTGTGTACATGAGTAAATAACAGTGTCAGTGTAGGTGTGTGTGTGTGTACATGAGTGAATAACAGTGTCAGTGTAGGTGTGTGTGTGTGTGTACATGAGTGAATAACAGTGTAGGTGTGTGTGTGTACATGAGTGAATAACAGTGTCAGTGTAGGTGTGTGTGTGTACATGAGTGAATAACAGTGTCAGTGTAGGTGTGTGTGTGTGTACATGAGTGAATAACAGTATCAGTGTAGGTGTGTGTGTGTGTGTGTATATGAGTGAATAACAGTGTCAGTGTAGGTGTGTGTGTGTACATGAGTGAATAACAGTGTCAGTGTAGGTGCGTGTGTGTGTGTGTACATGAGTGAATAACAGTGTCAGTGTAGGTGTGTGTGTGTGTGTGTATATGAGTGAATAACAGTGTCAGTGTAGGTGTGTGTGTGTACATGAGTGAATAACAGTGTCAGTGTAGGTGTGTGTGTGTGTACATGAGTGAATAACAGTGTCAGTGTAGGTGTGTGTGTGTGTGTACATGAGTGAATAACAGTGTAGGTGTGTGTGTGTACATGAGTGAATAACAGTGTCAGTGTAGGTGTGTGTGTGTACATGAGTGAATAACAGTGTCAGTGTAGGTGTGTGTGTGTGTACATGAGTGAATAACAGTATCAGTGTAGGTGTGTGTGTGTGTGTGTATATGAGTGAATAACAGTGTCAGTGTAGGTGTGTGTGTGTACATGAGTGAATAACAGTGTCAGTGTAGGTGCGTGTGTGTGTGTGTACATGAGTGAATAACAGTGTCAGTGTAGGTGTGTGTGTGTGTACATGAGTGAATAACAGTGTCAGTGTAGGTGTGTGTGTGTACATGAGTGAATAACAGTGTCAGTGTAGGTGTGTGTGTGTGTACATGAGTGAATAACAGTATCAGTGTAGGTGTGTGTGTGTGTGTGTATATGAGTGAATAACAGTGTCAGTGTAGGTGTGTGTGTGTACATGAGTGAATAACAGTGTCAGTGTAGGTGCGTGTGTGTGTGTGTACATGAGTGAATAACAGTATCAGTGTAGGTGTGTGTGTGTACATGAGTGAATAACAGTGTCAGTGTAGGTGTGTGTGTGTACATGAGTGAATAACAGTATCAGTGTAGGTGTGTGTGTGTACATGAATGAATAACAGTGTCAGTGTAGGTGCGTGTGTGTACATGAGTGAATAACAGTATCAGTGTAGGTGTGTGTGTGTACATGAATGAATAACAGTGTCAGTGTAGGTGTGTGTGTGTACATGAGTGAATAACAGTGTCAGTGTAGGTGTGTGTGTGTGTACGAGTGAATAACAGCGTCAGTGTAGGTGTGTGTGTGTGTGTACATGAGTATCAGTGTAGGTGTGTGTGTGTGTACCTGAGTGAATAACTGAGTATCAGTGTAGGTGTGTGTGTGTGTGTGTACCTGAGTGAATAACGGAGTGTCAGTGTAGGTGTGTACGTGAGTGAATAACAGAGTGTCAGTGTAGGTGTGCGTGTGTATGTGAATGAATAATCGAGTGTCAGTGAAGGTGTGATATGTGAGTGAATAAGAGTGACGGTGTGCGTGTACGTGAGTTTGAGGGTCATTGAAGGTGTATATGTGAGTGAATAACTGAATCAGTGTAGGTGTGTGTGAGAGTGAATAACCAAGTGTCAGTGTAGATGTGTGTACGTGAGTTTCTGCGTGTCACTGTATGTGTGTTTGTGAGTGAATAACCGAGTGTCAGTGACGGTGTGTATCTAAGTGAACAACTGAGTGTGTACGTGTGTATGTGAGTGAATAACTGAGTGTCACTGTAGGTGTGTATTTGAGTGAATAACCAAGTGTCACTGTAGGTATGTGAGTGAATAACTGAGTGGGGCGGACAGTTTTTGTGGAGGAGGAATGGGGTGGGCAGTTTTTGTGGAGGTGGACAATGTGGGCAAGGTGTGAGGATGGACAGAGTGCGGAGGTGGATAGGGTGTGAGGATGGACAAGGTGTGGAGGTGGATAGGGTGTGAGGATGGACAGGGTGCGGAGGTGGACAGAGTGTGAGGGTGGACAAGGTGTGGAGGTGGATAGGGTGTGAGGATTGACAGGGAGCGGAGGTGGATCAGGTGTTAGGGTGGACAAGGTGTGGAGGTGGATAGGGTGTGAGGGTGGACAGGGAGCGGAGGTGGATCAGGTGTTAGGGTGGACAAGGTGTGGAGGTGGATAGGGTGTGAGGATGGACAAGGTGCGGAGGTGGATAGGGTGTGAGGGTGGACAAGGTGCGGAGGTGGATAGGGTGTGAGGGTGGACAAGGTGTGGAGGTGGATAGGGTGTGAGGGTGGACAAGGTGCAGAGGTGGATAGGGTGTGAGGATGGACAAGGTGTGGAGGTGGATAGGGTGTGGATGGACAGGGTGTGGAGGTGGATAGGGTGTGAGGGTGGACAGGGTGTGGAGGTGGATAGGGTGTGAGAATGGACAAGGTATGGAGGTGGATAGGGTGTGAGGATGGACAAGGTGCGGAGGTGGATAGGGTGTGAGGGTGGACAAGGTGCGGAGGTGGATAGGGTGTGAGGATGGACAAGGTGTGGAGGTGGATAGGGTGTGAGGATGGACAAGGTGTGGAGGTGGATAGGGTGTGAGGATGGACAAGGTGGGGAGGTGGATAGGGTGTGAGGATGGACAGGGTGCGGAGGTGGATAGGGTGTGAGGATGGACAAGGTGCGGAGGTGGATAGGGTGTGAGGATGGACAAGGTGCGGAGGTGGATAGGGTGTGAGGATGGACAAGGTGCGGAGGTGGATAGGGTGTGAGGATGGACAAGGTGCGGAGGTGGATAGGGTGTGAGGATGGACAAGGTGCGGAGGTGGATAGGGTGTGAGGATGGACAAGGTGTGGAGGTCTATAGGGTGTGAGGGTGGACAAAGTGTGGAGGTGGACAGGGTGTGAGGGTGGACAAGGTGCGGAGGTGGATAGGGTGTGAGGATGGACAAGGTGTGGAGGTGGACAGGGCGTGAGGGTGGACAAGGTGCGGAGGTGGATAGGGTGTGAGGATGGACAAGGTGTGGAGGTGGATAGGGTGTGAGGGTGGACAAGGTGTGGAGGTGGATAGGGTGTGAGGATGGACAAGGTGCAGAGGTGGATAGGGTGTGAGGATGGACAAGGTGCGGAGGTGGATAGGGTGTGAGAATGGACAAGGTGTGGAGGTGGATAGGGTGTGAGGATGGACAGGGTGCGGCGGTGGATAGGGTGTGAGGATGGACAAGGTGCGGAGGTGGATAGGGTGTGAGGATGGACAAGGTGTGGAGGTGGATAGGGTGTGAGGGTGGACAAGGTGCGGAGGTGGATAGGGTGTGAGGATGGACAAGGTGTGGAGGTGGATAGGGTGTGAGGGTGGACAAGGTGCGGAGGTGGATAGGGTGTGAGGGTGGACAAGGTGCGGAGGTGGATAGGGTGTGAGGTTGGACAAGGTGCGGAGGTGGATAGGGTGTGAGGTTGGACAAGGTGCGGAGGTGGATAGGGTGTGAGGATGGACAAGGTGCGGAGGTGGATAGAGTGTGAGGATGGACAAGGTGCGGAGGTGGATAGGGTGTGAGCATGGACAAGGTGCGGAGGTGGATAGGGTGTGAGGTTGGACAAGGTGTGGAGGTGGATAGGGTGTGAGGATGGACAAGGTGCGGAGGTGGATAGGGTGTGAGGATGGACAAGGTGTGGAGGTGGATAGGTGTGAGGATGGACAGGGTGCGGAGGTGGATAGGGTGTGAGGTTGGACAAGGTGTGGAGGTGGATAGGGTGTGAGGATGGACAAGGTGTGGAGGTGGATAGGGTGTGAGGATGGACAAGGTGCGGAGGTGGATAGGGTGTGAGGATGGACAAGGTGCGGAGGTGGATAGGGTGTGAGGATGGACAAGGTGCGGAGGTGGATAGGGTGTGAGGATGGACAAGGTGCGGAGGTGGATAGGGTGTGAGGATGGACAAGGTGTGGAGGTGGATAGGGTGTGAGGATGGACAGGGTGCGGAGGTGGATAGGGTGTGAGGGTGGACAAGGTGTGGAGGTGGATAGGGTGTGAGGATGGACAAGGTGTGGAGGTGGATAGGGTGTGAGGATGGACAAGGTGTGGAGGTGGATAGGGTGTGAGGATGGACAAGGTGCGGAGGTGGATAGGGTGTGAGGATGGACAAGGTACGGAGGTGGATAGGGTATGAGGATGGACAAGGTGTGGAGGTGGATAGGGTGCGAGGATGGACAAGGTGTGGAGGTGGATAGGGTGTGAGGATGGACAAAGTGTGGAGTTGGATAGGGTGTGAGGATGGACAAAGTGTGGAGTTGGATAGGGTGTGAGGATGGACAAGGTGCGGAGGTGGATAGGGTGTGAGGGTGGACAAGGTGTGGAGGTGGATAGGGTGTGAGGATGGACAAGGTGTGGAGGTGGATAGGGTGTGAGGATGGACAAGGTGTGGAGGTGGATAGGGTGTGAGGATGGACAAGGTGCGGAGGTGGATAGGATGTGAGGATGGACAAGGTGCGGAGGTGGATAGGGTGTGAGGGTGGACAAGGTGTGGAGGTGGATAGGGTGTGAGGCTGGACAAGGTGCGGAGGTGGATAGGGTGTGAGGATGGACAAGGTGTGGAGGTGGATAGGGTGTGAGGATGGACAAGGTGCGGAGGTGGATAGGGTGTGAGGGTGGACAAGGTGTGAGGATGGACAAGGTGTGGAGGTGGATAGGGTGTGAGGATGGACAGGATGCGGAGGTGGATAGGGTATGAGGATGGACAAGGTGTGGAGGTGGATAGGGTGTGAGGATGGACAAGGTGCGGAGGTGGATAGGGTGTGAGGTTGGACAAGGTGTGGAGGTGGATAGGGTGTGAGGATGGACAAGGTGCGGAGGTGGATAGGGTGTGAGGATGGACAAGGTGTGGAGGTGGATAGGGTGTGAGGATGGACAGGGTGCGGAGGTGGATAGGGTGTGAGGTTGGACAAGGTGTGGAGGTGGATAGGGTGTGAGGATGGACAAGGTGTGGAGGTGGATAGGGTGTGAGGATGGACAAGGTGCGGAGGTGGATAGGGTGTGAGGATGGACAAGGTGCGGAGGTGGATAGGGTGTGAGGATGGACAAGGTGTGGAGGTGCATAGGGTGTGAGGACGGACAAGGTGTGGAGGTGGATAGGGTGTGAGGATGGACAAGGTGTGGAGGTGGATAGGGTGTGAGGATGGACAAGGTGTGGAGGTGGATAGGGTGTGAGGATGGACAAGGTGCGGAGGTGGATAGGGTGTGAGGATGGACAAGGTGCGGAGGTGGATAGGGTGTGAGGATGGACAAGGTGTGGAGGTGGATAGGGTGTGAGGATGGACAAAGTGCGGAGTTGGATAGGGTGTGAGGATGGACAAGGTGCGGAGGTGGATAGGGTGTGAGGGTGGACAAGGTGTGGAGGTGGATAGGGTGTGAGGATGGACAAGGTGTGGAGGTGGATAGGGTGTGAGGATGGACAAGGTGTGGAGGTGGATAGGGTGTGAGGATGGA
>CM074719.1:20000-272631 GCA_037306005.1 Rhinophrynus dorsalis
ACACACTGCCAGTCTCACCACCACCACCACCTTCCTCCTCACACACACACAGTGCCAGTCTCACCACCACCACCTCTCCTCCTCCTCACACACACACACTGCCAGTCTTACCACCACCACCTTCCTCCTCACACACACACACTGCCAGTCTCACCACCATAACCTTCCTCCTCCTCACACACACACTGCCAGTCTCACCACCACCACCTTCCTCCTCCTCACACACACACACACTGCCAGTCTCACCACCACCACCTTCCTCCTCCTCACACACACACTGCCAGTCTCACCACCACCACCTTCCTCCTCCTCACACTTACACACTGCCAGTCTTACCACCACCACCTTCCTCCTCACACACACACACACACACACACTGCCAGTCTCACCACCACCACCTTCCTCTTCACACACACACACACTGCCAGTCTCACCACCACCACCTTCCTCCTCCTCACACACACACTGCCAGTCTCACCACCACCACCTTCCTCCTCCTCACACACACACACACTGCCAGTCTCACCACCACCACCTTCCTCCTCCTCACACACACACTGCCAGTCTCACCACCACCACCTTCCTCCTCCTCACACACACACTGCCAGTCTCACCACTACCACCTTCCTCCTCCTCACACACACACACACTGCCAGTCTCACCACCATCACCTTCCTCCTCCTCACACACACACACACTGCCAGTCTCATCACTACCACCTTCCTCCTCACACACACACACACTGCCAGTCTTACAACTACCACCTTCCTCACACACACACACTGCCAGTCTCACCACCACCACCTTCCTCCTCCTCACACACACACACTGCCAGTCTCACCACCATCACCTTCCTCCTCCTCACACACACACACACACACTGCCAGTCTCACCACCACCACCTTCCTCCTCACACACACACACTGCCAGTCTCCCCACCACCACCTTCCTCCTCACACACACACACACACTGCCAGTCTCACAACTACCACCTTCTTCACACACACACACTGCCAGTCTCACCACCACCACCCTCCTCACACACACACACTGCCAGCCACTGCCACCACCTTCCTCCTCACACACACACACACACACACTGCCAGTCTCACCACCATCACCTTCCTCCTCCTCACACACACACACTGCCAGTCTCACCACCACCACCTTCCTCCTCACACACACACACTGCCAGTCTCACCACCACCACCTTCCTCCTCCTCCTCACACACACACACTGCCAGTCTCACCACCACCACCTTCCTCCTCCTCACACACACACACTGCCAGTCTCACCACCACCTTCCTCCTCCACACACACACACACACTGCCAGTCTCACCACTACCACCTTCCTCCTCCTCACACTTACACACTGCCAATCTCACCACTACCACCTTCCTCCTCACACACACACTGCCAGTCTTACCACCACCACCTTCCTCCTCCTCACACTTACACACTGCCAGTCTCACCACCACAACCTTCCTCCTCCTCACACTTACACACTGCCAGCCACTGCCACCACCTTCCTCCTCACACACACACACACACACACTGCCAGTCTCACCACCATCACCTTCCTCCTCCTCCTCACACACACACTGCCAGTCTCACCACTACCACCTTCCTCCTCCTCACACACACACACACTGCCAGTCTCACCACTACCACCTTCCTCCTCCTCACACACACACACACACTGCCAATCTCACCACCACCACCTTCCTCCTCCTCACACACACACACACTGCCAATCTCACCACCACCACCTTCCTCCTCCTCACACACACACACTGCCAGTCTCACCACCTTCCTCCTCACACACACACTGCCAGTCTCACCACCACCACCCTCCTCACACACACACACACACACACACTGCCAGTCACTGCCACCACCTTCCTCCTCCTCACACACACACTGCCAGTCTCACCACCATCACCTTCCTCCTCCTCCTCACACACATACTGCCAGTCTCACCACCACCACCTTCCTCCTCCTCACACACACACACTGCCAGTCTCACCACCACCACCCTCCTCACACTTACACACTGCCAGCCACTACCACCACCTTCCTCCTCACACACACACACACTGCCAATCTCACCACCACCACCTTCCTCCTCACACACACACACACACACACACTGCCAGTCTCACCACCACCACCTTCCTCCTCACACACACACACACTGCCAATCTCACCACCACCACCTTCCTCCTCCTCACACACACACACTGCCAGTCTCACCACCTTCCTCCTCACACACACACTGCCAGTCTCACCACCTTCCTCCTCACACACACACTTCCAGTCTCACCACCACCACCTTCCTCCTCACACACACACTGCCAGTCTCACCACCACCACCTTCCTCCTCCTCACACACACTGCCAGTCTCACCACCACCACCTTCCTCCTCCTCACACACACTGCCAGTCTCACCACCACCACCTTCCTCCTCCTCACACACACACTGCCAGTCTCTCCGTCACCACCTTCCTCCTCCTCACACACACACTGCCAGTCTCACCACCATCACCTTCCTCCTCCTCACACACACACTGCCAGTCTCACCACCACCACCTTCCTCCTCCTCACACACACACTGCCAGTCTCACCACCACCACCTTCCTCCTCCTCACACACACACTGCCAGTCTCACCACCACCACCTTCCTCCTCCTCACACACACACACACACACACTGCCAGTCTCACCACCACCACCTTCCTCCTCCTCACACACACACACTGCCAGTCTCACCACCACTACCTTCCTCCTCCTCACACACACACTGCCAGTCTCACCACCACCACATTCCTCCTCCTCACACACACACACACTGCCAGTCTCACCACCACCACCCTCCTCACACTTACACACTGCCAGTCTCACCACCACCACCTTCCTCACACTTACACACTGCCAGTCACTGCCACCACCTTCCTCCTCCTCACACACACACACACACACACTGCCAGTCTCACCACCACCACCACCCTCCTCACACTTACACACTGCCAGTCACTGCCACCACCTTCCTCCTCCACACACACACACACTGCCAGTCTCACCACCATCACCTTCCTCTTCCTCACACACACACACTGCCAGTCTCACCACCACCACCTTCCTCCTCCTCCTCACACACACACTACCAGTCTCACCACCACCACCTTCCTCCTCCTCACACACACACACTGCCAGTCTCACCACCACCATCTTCCTCCTCCTCACACACACACACTGCCAGTCTCACCACCACCACCTTCCTCCTCACACACACACACACACACACACTGCCAGTCTCACCACCACCACCACCTTCCTCCTCCTCACACACACACTGCCAGTCTCACCACCACCACCTTCCTCCTCCTCACACACACAGACTGCCAGTCTCACCACCACCACCTTCCTCCTCCTCACACACACACACTGCCAGTCTCACCACCACCACGTTCCTCCTCCTCACACACACTGCCAGTCTTACCACCACCACCTTCCTCCTCCTCACACACACACACACACACTGCCAGTCTTACCACCACCACCTTCCTCCTCCTCACACACACACACTGCCAGTCTCACCACCACCACCTTCCTCCTCCTCACACACACACACTGCCAGTCTCACCACCATCACCTTCCTCCTCCTCACACACACAGACACTGCCAGTCTCACCACCACCACCTTTCTCCTCCTCACACACACACACTGCCAGTCTCACCACCACCACCTTCCTCCTCACACACACACACACTGCCAGTCTCACCACCACCACCACCTTCCTCCTCACACACACACACTGCCAGTCTCACCACCACCACCTTCCTCCTCCTCACACACACACACACTGCCAGTCTCACCACCACCACCTTCCTCCTCCTCACACACACACACACACACACACTGCCAGTCTCACCACCACCACCTTCCTCCTCCTCACACACACACTGCCAGTCTCACCACCACCACCTTCCTCCTCCTCACACACACACACACACTGCCAGTCTCACCACCACCACCTTCCTCCTCCTCACACACACACACACACTGCCAGTCTCACCACCACCACCCTCCTCACACTTACACACTGCCAGTCTCACCACCATCACCTTCCTCCTCCTCACACACACACTGCCAGTCTTACCACCACCATCTTCCTCCTCCTCACACACACACACTGCCAGTCTCACCACCACCACCTTCCTCCTCCTCACACACACACACACACTGCCAGTCTCACCACCACCACCTTCCTCCTCCTCACACACACACACACACACTGCCAGTCTCACCACTACCACCTTTCTCCTCCTCACACACACTGCCAGTCTCACCACCATCACCTTCCTCCTCCTCACACACGCACACACTGCCAGTCTCACCACCACCACCCTCCTCCTCACACACACACTGCCAGTCTCACCACCACTACCTTCCTCCTCCTCACACACACACTGCCAGTCTCACCACCACCACCTTCCTCCTCCTCACACACACACACTGCCAGTCTCACCACCACCACCTTCCTCCTCACACACACACACACACACTGCCAGTCTCACCACCACCACCTTCCTCCTCCTCACACACACACACTGCCAGTCTCACCACCACCACCTTCCTCCTCACACACACACACACACACTGCCAGTCTCACCACCACCACCTTCCTCCTCCTCACACACACACACTGCCAGTCTCACCACCACCACCTTCCTCCTCCTCACACTTACACACTGCCAGTCTCACCACCACCACCTTCCTCCTCACACACACACACACTGCCAGTCTCACCACCACCACCTTCCTCCTCCTCACACACACAGACTGCCAGTCTCACCACTACCACCTTCCTCCTCACACACACACACTGCCAGTCTCACCACTACCACCTTCCTCCTCCACACACACACACACACACTGCCAGTCTCACCACCATCAGCTTCCTCCTCCTCACACACACACACTGCCAGTCTCACCACCACCACCTTCCTCCTCCTCCTCACACACACACTGCCAGTCTCACCACCATCACCTTCCTCCTCCTCACACACACACTGCCAGTCTTACCACCACCATCTTCCTCCTCCTCACACACACACACTGCCAGTCTCACCACCACCACCTTCCTCCTCCTCACACACACACACACACTGCCAGTCTCACCACCACCACCTTCCTCCTCCTCACACACACACACACACACTGCCAGTCTCACCACTACCACCTTTCTCCTCCTCACACACACTGCCAGTCTCACCACCATCACCTTCCTCCTCCTCACACACACACACACTGCCAGTCTCACCACCACCACCCTCCTCCTCACACACACACTGCCAGTCTCACCACCACTACCTTCCTCCTCCTCACACACACACTGCCAGTCTCACCACCACCACCTTCCTCCTCCTCACACACACACACTGCCAGTCTCACCACCACCACCTTCCTCCTCACACACACACACACACACTGCCAGTCTCACCACCACCACCTTCCTCCTCCTCACACACACACACTGCCAGTCTCACCACCACCACCTTCCTCCTCACACACACACACACACTGCCAGTCTCACCACCACCACCTTCCTCCTCCTCACACACACACACTGCCAGTCTCACCACCACCACCTTCCTCCTCCTCACACACACACACTGCCAGTCTCACCACCACCACCTTCCTCCTCCTCACACTTACACACTGCCAGTCTCACCACCACCACCTTCCTCCTCACACACACACACACACTGCCAGTCTCACCACCACCACCTTCCTCCTCCTCACACACACAGACTGCCAGTCTCACCACTACCACCTTCCTCCTCACACACACACACTGCCAGTCTCACCACTACCACCTTCCTCCTCCACACACACACACACACACTGCCAGTCTCACCACCATCAGCTTCCTCCTCCTCACACACACACACTGCCAGTCTCACCACCACCACCTTCCTCCTCCTCCTCACACACACACTGCCAGTCTCACCACCATCACCTTCCTCCTCCACACACACACACACACACACACTGCCAGTCTCACCACCATCAGCTTCCTCCTCCTCACACACACACACTGCCAGTCTCACTGTTGTGGAGTGATCCAGATCTGTTACTGATGTGGGAGTGCAGGCGCGTCATAAAGCAGATGCTTTACCCAGAAGTCTCAGTTGGGCGCGAGTCTCCGCTCCAGAAGGATCCCCCACTGCTGCTCTGCAGTTAAGACTAGCTTCTTAACTAGCAAGGACTCACTAAGCCTCCGGTGGGCATCTGGAGGTATTACAGTTAGCAAACAGTTTTTTGTGTACTCCTTAATAAACGGAGCCAGCATGTTGTGGAAAGAGAGTTGCTCCGTTTGGAAGATCAAGTCGTCATAAAAAAAGTACCCTGCAGTGACTGGGCATCTCCGATTGTTCCTGTGATTAAAAAGACAGGGGAAATTCGCCTGTGTGGAGATTTTAGAATGGCCATCAATAGCCAACTGGATATCGAACAGTATCCCCTGCCACGACTTGAAGAGTTGTTCGCATCTTTGGCGGGTGGCCAGACGTTTACAAAACTGGACTTACGACAGGCGTACCTGCAATTAGAACTGCACCCGGATAGTCATCAGTATTTAGCGATCAATACTCATAAAGGGTTATACCAGTACCAAAGGATGGTCTTTGGCGTAGCCTCTGCCCCAGCCATCTGGCAGAGAACAATGGACACTATCCTGGAAGGGATTCCTAATACTAAATGTTTATTAGATGACATGCTAATAACGGGGAAAACGCACGAAGACCATCGCAGCAATGTCATAGCTGTTCTCCAAAGGCTGCAAGAATTTGGATTAAAAGCAAATTTGGAGAAGTGTCAATTCTTTCAACCTACTTTGACCTTCTGTGGTCATGTGATTAACAAGGACGGTTTACATACTTCCAGTGAGAAGGTGCAGGCTCTTGTAAATGCTCCAGCTCCAAAGGATGTCTCCCAATTACGCTCATATTTGGGGTTGTTAAATTACTACCACAGGTTTTTGCCAAATTTGGCACATGTCTTGCATCCTTTACACCGGTTGCTGGAGTCCAATACCCCTTGGGACTGGAATGTTACTTGTCAGCAAGCCTTCAGGAATACCAAAGAGATGATTTTGTCTTCCAAAGTTTTGGTCCACTATGACCTGCATAAACCTGTGACGGTCGCCTGTGATGCCTCACCATATCGCCTCGGAGCTGTGCTCTCACATCTTATGCCGGATGGGTCTGAGCAGCCCATCGCGTTTGCTTCCAGGTCCTTGACACCAGCAGAGCGCAACTATGCACAAATTGATAAGGAAGCTTTGGCCATAGTGTGGGCGCTGCAAAAGTTTACATTGTACCTCTACGGGAGGACCTTTACTCTCATTACGGATCATAAGCCGCTCCTGGCTATTTTTAACCCTAAAAAGGGTATTTCACCAACGGCGGCTGCCCGTTTACAGCGCTATGCTCTGTACCTTGGCGCTTTCAATTATTCCATCCAGTATCGCTCTCATCACCACCATGCCAATGCGGATGCTATGTCTCGCCTGCCTCTAGCGCTGCCACCTTGTGGGGTCTCTACCCCGTCTTCTTCAGTTTCCATGACGTCTGATCAGCATCACATTTGTTATACCACTGTATGTACCTCACAAACCATTGCAGAGGCCACGAAGACGGATGTCGTTTTACGGCAGATTTACGAGTTCTTCCATCATGGCTGGCCCTCCTCTGTGCCCTCTGAGTGTCGCCCTTATTGGAATCGGAAGCTGGAACTCAGTACATCGGAGGGGTGTCTTTTGTGGGGCTCCAGGGTCATCATTCCGGTGTCTTTACGGGATACTACTCTTCGCATTCTTCATGAAGGTCATCCAGGAGTGGTTCGGATGAAGCAAAATGCCCGTGCTTCTGTGTGGTGGCCTTCCCTACATGCTGATATTGATGTCTGGGTCAGTGCGTGTGCTGGCTGTGCTCAGACTCGGAAACATCGTAGTCCTGCTCCTGTCCTTCCTTGGCCCTGTCCACCCGGTCCATGGGTACGCTTGCATTTGGATTTTGCTGGGCCAGTGCGGGGCAAGTCCTATTTAGTCCTAGTGGATGCTTATTCGAAATGGCCGGAGGTTTGGCCCATGTCTTCAACCACTACAGATGCGACAATCAAAGTCCTTCAACAGATTTTTGCAGTATTTGGCTTACCCCAGGTGTTGGTGACAGACAATGGCCCTCAGTTTACTGCGTATGCTTTCCATACTTACCTTTCCTCCATTGGTGTTCAACATCGCACCTCTGTTCCTTATCACCCTGCTACTAATGGCCTAGCGGAGCGGTTTGTGCAGACTTTCAAGGCTGCTCTGTCTGCAGCTGCACCCTCCGATGACCTCTCGCTGACCATTTTGGAGTTTCTGTCTTCCTACCGGACGACTCCTCATGCTGCCACAGGCGTTTCTCCTGCTTCTCTGATGTTTGCCTGGCCTCTCCGCACGAAACTAGACATTCTGCGGCCTGCCTCCATTCCCAATAGCCCTCAGCACAGGTCTGCTCCAGGGGTGAGGTTGCCGGCTCCTGTTTTTCAAACAGGGGATAGGGTGTGGGCCCGCAACTACCACGGTTCAAGGAAATGGGTGGCCGGCCAAATATTGAAGGTGCTAGGTTCTCGGACTTATATAGTCCGCACCACTCAAGGTTTACAGTGGAAAAGGCATGTGGACCAGTTGCGGCCAGGTTCTCGTGGGGCAGTTTCAGCAGATGACTCCGGAGTTGATGATGATATCACTTGGCCAGTAGACTCTCCTGTTCTGACACCTGGGCCACCTATGCCTGAAAGTCAGGGGACTCCATTGAGTACTTCAGAGTTACCTTCGACTTGTGCAGCTACTAGTAGTCCAGGAGAAATACCACCACCAACTGTAAGAGCACGGCCAATACGAGCATCCCGTCCTCCGGTGAGATGGGAACCAGATGAGGTTCTCAGAAGTTGGCGGTGGCCATGAAGATGTTCCAGTCTCTCTCTCTATCTCTCTCCCACCCCTGTGTTTTTGTTGTTTGTTTGTGTTCTGTTCTTTCAGGAAAGGGAGAGGTGTTGTGGAGTGATCCAGATCTGTTACTGATGCGGGAGTGCAGGCGCGTCATAAAGCAGATGCTTTACCCAGAAGTCTCAGTTGGGCGCGAGTCTCCGCTCCAGAAGGATCCCCCACTGCTGCTCTGCAGTTAAGGCTAGCTTCTTAACTAGCAAGGACTCACTAAGCACCCGGTGGTCATCCGGAGGTATAACAGTTAGCAAACAGTTTTTTGTGTACTCCTTAATAAACGGAGCCAGCATGTTGCTGCTCCATTGACCTCACATATTTGTGGACAATCCTTAATGATCTCTGGCATAACAAGGGTACACAACACTCACCACCATCAACTTCCTCCTCCTCACACACACACACACTGCCAGTCTCACCACTACCACCTTCCTCCTCACACACACACACTGCCAGTCTCACCACTACCACCTTCCTCCTCACACACACACACACTGCCAGTCTCACAACTACCACCTTCCTCCTCCTCACACACACACACTGCCAGTCTCACCACCACCACCTTGCTCCTCCTCACACACACACACTGCCAGTCTCACCACCACCACCTTCCTCCTCCTCACACACACACACACACTGCCAGTCTCACCACCACCACCTTCCTCCTCCTCACACACACACAGACTGCCAGTCTCACCACCACCACCTTCCTCCTCCTCACACACACACACTGCCAGTCTCACCACCACCACCTTCCTCCTCACACACACACACTGCCAGTCTCACCACTAACTCCTTCCTCCTCCTCACACACACACACTGCCAGTCTCACCACTACCACCTTCCTCCTCCTCACACACACACACACTGCCAGTCTCACCACCATCACCTTCCTCCTCCTCACACACACACTGCCAGTCTTACCACCACCACCTTCTTCCTCCTCACACACACACACACTGCCAGTCTCACCACCACCACCTTCTTCCTCCTCACACACACTGCCAGTCTCACCACCACCACCTTCCTCCTCCTCACACACACACACTGCCAGTCTCACCACCACCACCTTCCTCCTCACACACACACACTGCCAGTCTCACCACCACCACCTTCCTCCTCCTCACACACACACACACTGCCAGTCTCACCACCACCACCTTCCTCCTCCTCACACACACACTGCCAGTCTTACCACCACCACCTTCTTCCTCCTCACACACACACTGCCAGTCTCACCACCACCACCTTCCTCCTCCTCACACACACACTGCCAGTCTCACCACCACCACCTTCCTCCTCCTCACACACACACACAGCCAGTCTCACCACCACCTTCCTCCTCCTCACACACACACACACTGCCAGTCTCACCACCACCACCTTCCTCCTCCTCACACACACACACACTGCCAGTCTCACCACCACCACCTTCCTCCTCACACACACACACTGCCAGTCTCACCACTAACTCCTTCCTCCTCCTCACACACACACACTGCCAGTCTCACCACCACCACCTTCCTCCTCCTCACACACACACACTGCCAGTCTCACCACCACCACCTTCCTCCTCCTCATACACACACTGCCAGTCTCACCACCACCACCTTCCTCCTCCACACACACACACACTGCCAGTCTCACCACCACCACCTTCCTCCTCCTCACACACACACACACTGCCAGTCTCACCACCACCACCTTCCTCCTCATCACACACACACACTGCCAGTCTCCCCACCACCACCTTCCTCCTCCTCACACACACACACTGCCAGTCTCACCACCACCACCTTCCTCCTCCTCACACACACACTGCCAGTCTCACCACCACCACCTTCCTCCTCCTCACACAAACACACTGACAGTCTCACCACCACCACCTTCCTCCTCACACAAACACACTGCCAGTCTCACCACCATCACCTTCCTCCTCCTCACACACACACACACTGCCAGTCTCACCACCACCACCTTCCTCCTCCTCACACACACACTGCCAGTCTCACCGCCACCACCTTCCTCCTCCTCACACACACACTGCCCGTCTCACCACTACCACCTTCCTCTTCCTCACACATACACACACTGCCAGTCTCACCACCACCACCTTCCTCCTCCTCACACACACACACTGCCAGTCTCACCACCACCACCTTCCTCCTCACACACACACACACACACACACTGCCAGTTTCACCACCACCACCTTCCTCCTCCTCCTCACACACACACACACACTGCCAGTCTCACCACCACCACCTTCCTCCTCCTCACACACACACACACACACACACTGCCCGTCTCACCATCATCACCTTCCTCCTCACACACACACACACTGCCAGTCTCACCACCTTCCTCCTCACACACACACTGCCCGTCTCACCACCACCACCTTCCTCCTCACACACTGCCAGTCTCACCACCACCACCTTCCTCCTCCTCACACACACTGCCAGTCTCACCACCACCACCTTCCTCCTCCTCACACACACTGCCAGTCTCACCACCACCACCTTCCTCCTCCTCACACACACACACTGCCAGTCTCACCACCATCACCTTCCTCCTCCTCACACACACACACACACTGCCAGTCTCACCACCACCACCTTCCTCCTCCTCACACACACACTGCCAGTCTTACCACCACCACCTTCCTCCTCCTCACACACACATACTGCCAGTCTCACCACCACCACCTTCCTCCTCCTCAGACACACACACACTGCCAGTCTCACCACCACCACCCTCCTCACACTTACACACTGCCAGTCTCACCACCACCACCTTCCTCCTCACACACACACACACTGCCAGTCTCACCACTAACGCCTTCCTCCTCCTCACACACACACACTGCCAGTCTCACCACCACCACCTTCCTCCTCCTCCTCACACACACACACACTGCCAGTCTCACCACCACCACCCTCCTCACACTTACACACTGCCAGTCTCACCACCACCACCTTCCTCCTCACACACACACACTGCCAGTCTCACCACTAACTCCTTCCTCCTCCTCACACACACACATTGCCAGTCTCACCACTACCACCTTCCTCCTCCTCACACACACACACACACTGCCAGTCTCACCACCACCACCTTCTTCCTCCTCACACACACACTGCCAGTCTCACCACCACCACCTTCCTCCTCCTCACACACACTGCCAGTCTCACCACCACTACCTTCCTCCTCACACACACACACACCACCACCACCTTCCTCCTCCTCACACACACACACTGCCAGTCTCACCACCACCACCTTCCTCCTCCTCACACACACACTGCCAGTCTCACCACCACCACCTTCTTCCTCCTCACACACACACTGCCAGTCTCACCACCACCACCTTCCTCCTCCTCACACACACACTGCCACTCTCACCACCACCACCTTCCTCCTCCTCACACACACACACTGCCAGTCTCACCACCACCACCTTCCTCCTCCTCACACACACACACTGCTAGTCTCACCACCACCACCTTCCTCCTCCTCACACACACACACACTGCCAGTCTCACCACCACCACCTTCCTCCTCCTCACACACACACACACACACTGCCAGTCTCACCACCACCATTTTCCTCCTCCTCACACACACACACTGCGAGTCTCACCACCACCACCTTCCTCCTCCACACACACACACACTGCCAGTCTCACCACCACCACCTTCCTCCTCCACACACACACTGCCAGTCTCACCACCACCACCTTCCTCCTCCTCACACACACACACACTGCCAGTCTCACCACCACCACCTTCCTCCTCCTCACACACACACACTGCCAGTCTCACCACCACCACCTTCCTCCTCCTCAGACACACACACTGCCAGTCTCCCCACCACCACCTTCTTCCTCCTCACACACACACACTGCCAGTCTCACCACCACCACCTTCCTCCTCCTCACACACACACACTGCCAGTCTCACCACCACCACCTTCCTCCTCACACACACACACACACACTGCCAGTCTCACCACCATCACCTTCCTCCTCCTCACACACACACACACACACACTGCCAGTCTCACCACCACCACCACCACCTTCCTCCTCCTCACACACACACTGCCAGTCTCACCACCACCACCTTCCTCCTCCTCACACACACACTGCCAGTCTCACCACCACCACCTTCCTCCTCCTCACACACACACACACTGCCAGTCTCACCACCACCACCTTCCTCCTCCTCACACACACACACACACTGCCAGTCTCACCACCACCACCTTCCTCCTCACACACACACATACACACTGCCCGTCTCACCACCATCACCTTCCTCCTTCTCACACACACACTGCCTGTCTCACCACCACCACCTTCCTCCTCACACACTGCCAGTCTCACCACCACCACCTTCCTCCTCCTCACACACACTGCCAGTCTCACCACCACCACCTTCCTCCTCCTCACACACACACACACACACACACTGCCAGTCTCACCACCATCACCTTCCTCCTCCTCACACACACACACACACACACTGCCAGTCTCACCACCACCACCTTCCTCCTCCTCACACACACACTGCCAGTCTTACCACCACCACCTTCCTCCTCCTCACACACACACACTGCTAGTCTCACCACCACCACCACCTTCTTCCTCCTTACACACACACACACACTGCCAGTCTCACCACCACCACCTTCCTCCTCCTCACACACACACACTGCCAGTCTCACCACCACCACCTTCCTCCTCCTCACACACACACACACTGCCAATCTCACCACCACCACCACCTTCCTCCTCCTCACACACACACTGCCAGTCTTACCACCACCACCTTCCTCCTCCTCACACACACACACTGCCAGTCTCACCACCACCACGTTCCTCCTCCTCACACACACTGCCAGTCTTACCACCACCACCTTCCTCCTCCTCACACACACACACACACTGCCAGTCTTACCACCACCACCTTCCTCCTCCTCACACACACACACTGCCAGTCTCACCACCACCACCTTCCTCCTCCTCACAGACACACACTGCCAGTCTCACCACCATCACCTTCCTCCTCCTCACACACACACACACTGCCAGTCTCAACACCACCACCTTCCTCCTCCTCACACACACACACACACACACTGCCAGTCTCACCACCACCACCTTCCTCCTCCTCACACACACACACACTGCCAGTCTCACCACCACCACCTTCCTCCTCCTCACACACACACACACACACACACACACACACTGCCAGTCTCACCACCACCACCTTCCTCCTCCTCACACACACACACACACACTGCCAGTCTCACCACTACCAACACTTTCCTCCTCCTCACACACACACTGCCAGTCTTACCACCACCACCTTCCTCCTCGTCACACACACACACACACACTGCCAGTCTCACCACCACCACCTTCCTCCTCCTCACACACACACACTGCCAGTCTCACCACCACCACCTTCCTCCTCTTCACACACACACACTGCCAGTCTCACCACCACCACCTTCCTCCTCCTCACACACACACACTGCCAGTCTCCCCACCACCACCTTCTTCCTCCTCACACACACACACTGCCAGTCTCACCACCACCACCTTCCTCCTCCTCTCACACACACACTGCCAGTCTCACCACCACCACCTTCCTCCTCACACACACACACTGCCAGTCTCACCACCATCACCTTCCTCCTCCTCACACACACACACACACACTGCCAGTCTCACCACCACCACCACCACCTTCCTCCTCCTCACACACACACACTGCCAGTCTCACCACCACCACCTTCCTCCTCCTCACACACACACTGCCAGTCTCACCACCACCACCTTCCTCCTCCTCACACACACACACACTGCCAGTCTCACCACCACCACCTTCCTCCTCCTCACACACACATACACACACACACACACACACTGCCAGTCTCACCACCACCACCTTCCTCCTCACACACACACATACACACTGCTCGTCTCACCACCATCACCTTCCTCCTTCTCACACACACACTGCCCGTCTCACCACCACCACCTTCCTCCTCACACACTGCCAGTCTCACCACCACCACCTTCCTCCTCCTCACACACACTGCCAGTCTCACCACCACCACCTTCCTCCTCCTCACACACACTGCCAGTCTCACCACCACCACCTTCCTCCTCCTCACACACACTGCCAGTCTCACCACCATCACCTTCCTCCTCCTCACACACACACACACACACACTGCCAGTCTCACTACCACCACCTTCCTCCTCCTCACACACACACTGCCAGTCTTACCACCACCACCTTCCTCCTCCTCACACACACACACACTGCCAGTCTCACCACCTCCACCACCTTCCTCCTCCTCACACACACACACACACACTGCCAGTCTCACCACCACCACCTTCCTCCTCCTCACACACACACACTGCCAGTCTCACCACCACCACCTTCCTCCTCCTCACACACACACACACTGCCAATCTCACCACCACCACCACCTTCCTCCTCCTCACACACACACTGCCAGTCTCACCACCACCACCTTCCTCCTCCTCACACACACACACTGCCAGTCTCACCACCACCACGTTCCTCCTCCTCACACACACTGCCAGTCTTACCACCACCACCTTCCTCCTCCTCACACACACACACACTGCCAGTCTTACCACCACCACCTTCCTCCTCCTCACACACACACACTGCCAGTCTCACCACCACCACCTTCCTCCTCCTCACACACACACACACACACTGCCAGTCTCAACACCACCACCTTCCTCCTCCTCACACACACACACACACACTGCCAGTCTCACCACCACCACCTTCCTCCTCCTCACACACACACACACTGCCAGTCTCACCACCACCACCTTCCTCCTCCTCACACACACACACTGCCAGTCTCACCACCACCACCTTCCTCCTCCTCACATACACACACACACACACTGCCAGTCTCACCACCACCACCTTCCTCCTCCTCACACACACTGCCAGTCTCACCACCACCACCTTCCTCCTCCTCACACACACTGCCAGTCTCACCACCATCACCTTCCTCCTCCTCACACACACACACACACACTGCCAGTCTCACTACCACCACCTTCCTCCTCCTCACACACACACTGCCAGTCTTACCACCACCACCTTCCTCCTCCTCACACACACACACACTGCCAGTCTCACCACCTCCACCACCTTCCTCCTCCTCACACACACACACACACTGCCAGTCTCACCACCACCACCTTCCTCCTCCTCACACACACACACTGCCAGTCTCACCACCACCACCTTCCTCCTCCTCACACACACACACACTGCCAATCTCACCACCACCACCACCTTCCTCCTCCTCACACACACACTGCCAGTCTTACCACCACCACCTTCCTCCTCCTCACACACACACACTGCCAGTCTCACCACCACCACGTTCCTCCTCCTCACACACACTGCCAGTCTTACCACCACCACCTTCCTCCTCCTCACACACACACACACTGCCAGTCTTACCACCACCACCTTCCTCCTCCTCACACACACACTGCCAGTCTCACCACCACCACCTTCCTCCTCCTCACACACACACACACACACTGCCAGTCTCAACACCACCACCTTCCTCCTCCTCACACACACACACACACACACACTGCCAGTCTCACCACCACCACCTTCCTCCTCCTCACACACACACACACTGCCAGTCTCACCACCACCACCTTCCTCCTCCTCACACACACACACTGCCAGTCTCACCACCACCACCTTCCTCCTCCTCACATACACACACACACACACTGCCAGTCTCACCACTACCACCACTTTCCTCCTCCTCACACACACACTGCCAGTCTTACCACCACCACCTTCCTCCTCCTCACACACACACACACTGCCAGTCTCACCACCATCACGTTCCTCCTCCTCACACACACTGCCAGTCTCACCACCACCACCTTCATCCTCCTCACACACACACACTGCCAGTCTCCCCACCACCACCTTCTTCCTCCTCACACACACACTGCCAGTCTTACCACCACCACCTTCTTCCTCCTCACACACACACTGCCAGTCTCACCACCACCACCTTCCTCCTCCTCACACACACACTGCCAGTCTCACCACCACCACCTTCCTCCTCCTCACACACACACTGCCAGTCTCACCACCACCACCTTCCTCCTCCTCACACACACACTGCCAGTCTCACCACCACCACCTTCCTCCTCCTCACACACACACTGCCAGTCTCACCACCACCACCTTCCTCCTCCTCACACACACACACACTGCCAGTCTCACCACCACCACCTTCCTCACCACACACACACATACACACACTGCCAGTCTCACTACCACCACCTTCCTCCTCCTCACACACACACTGCCAGTCTTACCACCACCACCTTCCTCCTCCTCACACACACACACACTGCCAGTCTCACCACCACCACCTTCCTCACCACACACACACATACACACACTGCCAGTCTCACCACCACCACCTTCCTCCTCCTCACACACACACTGCCAGTCTCACCACCACCACCTTCCTCCTCCTCACACACACACTGCCAGTCTCACCACCACCACCTTCCTCCTCCTCACACACACACACACTGCCAGTCTCACCACCACCACCTTCCTCACCACACACACACACATACACACACTGCCAGTCTCACTACCACCACCTTCCTCCTCCTCACACACACACTGCCAGTCTTACCACCACCACCTTCCTCCTCCTCACACACACACACACTGCCAGTCTCACCACCACCACCACCTTCCTCCTCCTCACACACACACACACACTGCCAGTCTCACCACCACCACCTTCCTCCTCCTCACACACACACACTGCCAGTCTCACCACCACCACCTTCCTCCTCCTCACACACACACACTGCCAGTCTCACCACCACCATGTTCCTCCTCCTCACACACACTGCCAATCTCACCACCACCACCACCTTCCTCCTCCTCACACACACACTGCCAGTCTTACCACCACCACCTTCCTCCTCCTCACACACACACACTGCCAGTCTCACCACCACCATGTTCCTCCTCCTCACACACACTGCCAGTCTTACCACCACCACCTTCCTCCTCCTCACACACACACACACTGCCAGTCTTACCACCACCACCTTCCTCCTCCTCACACACACACACTGCCAGTCTCACCACCACCACCTTCCTCCTCCTCACACACACACACACACACTGCCAGTCTCAACACCACCACCTTCCTCCTCCTCACACACACACACACACACACACTGCCAGTCTCACCACCACCACCTTCCTCCTCCTCACACACACACACACTGCCAGTCTCACCACCACCACCTTCCTCCTCCTCACACACACACACTGCCAGTCTCACCACCACCACCTTCCTCCTCCTCACACACACACACACACTGCCAGTCTCACCACCACCACCTTCCTCCTCCTCACACACACACACTGCCAGTCTCAACACCACCACCTTCCTCCTCCTCACACACACACACACACTGCCAGTCTCACCACCACCACCTTCCTCCTCCTCACACACACACACTGCCAGTCTTACCACCACCACCTTCCTCCTACTCACACACACACACTGCCAGTCTCACCACCACCACGTTCCTCCTCCTCACACACACACTGCCAGTCTTACCACCATCACCTTCCTCCTCCTCACACACACACACACACTGCCAGTCTCACCACCACCACCTTCCTCCTCCACACACACACACACTGCCAGTCTCACCACCACCACCTTCCTCCTCCTCACACACACACACACACACTGCCAGTCTCACCACCACCACCTTCCTCCTCCTCACACACACACACTGCCAGTCTCACCACCATCACCTTCCTCCTCCTCACACACACACACTGCCAGTCTCCCCACCACCACCTTCTTCCTCCTCACACACACACACTGCCAGTCTCACCACCACCACCTTCCTCCTCCTCACACACACACACTGCCAGTCTCACCACCACCACCTTCCTCCTCACACACACACACTGCCAGTCTCACCACCATCACCTTCCTCCTCCACACACACACACACAGACTGCCAGTCTCACCACCACCACCACCACCTTCCTCCTCCTCACACACACACTGCCAGTCTCACCACCACCACCACCTTCCTCCTCCTCACACACACACTGCCAGTCTCACCACCACCACCTTCCTCCTCCTCACACACACACACACTGCCAGTCTCACCACCACCACCCTCCTCCTCCTCACACACACACACTGCCAGTCTCACCACCACCACCTTCCTCCTCCTCACACACACACACACTGCCAGTCTCACCACCACCACCTTCCTCCTCCTCACACACACACACACACACACACACTGCCAGTCTCACCACTACCACCACTTTCCTCCTCCTCACACACACACTGCCAGTCTTACCACCACCACCTTCCTCCTCCTCACACACACACACACACTGCCAGTCTCACCACCATCACGTTCCTCCTCCTCACACACACTGCCAGTCTTACCACCACCACCTTCCTCCTCCTCACACACACACACTGCCAGTCTCACCACCACCACCTTCCTCCTCCTCACACACACACACTGCCAGTCTCACCACCACCACCTTCCTCCTCCTCACACACACACACTGCCAGTCTCACCACCACCACCTTCCTCCTCCTCACACACACACACACTGCCAGTCTCACCACCACCACCTTCCTCCTCCTCACACACACACACTGCCAGTCTCACCACCATCACCTTCCTCCTCCTCACACACACACACACACACTGCCAGTCTCACCACCACCACCTTGCTCCTCCTCACACTTACACACTGCCAGTCTCACCACCACCACCTTCCTCCTCCTCACACACACACTGCCAGTCTCACCACCACCACCTTCCTCCTCCTCACACACACACTGCCAGTCTCACCACCACCACCTTCCTCCTCCTCACACACACACACACACACACTGCCAGTCTCACCACCACCACCTACCTCCTCCTCACACACACACACACACTGCCAGTCTCACCACCACCACCACCTTCTTCCTCCTCACACACACACTGCCAGTCTTCCCACCACCACCTTCCTCCTCCTCACACACACACACTGCCAGTCTCACCACCACCACGTTCCTCCTCCTCACACACACTGCCAGTCTTACCACCACCACCTTCCTCCTCCTCACACACACACTGCCAGTCTTACCACCACCACCTTCCTCCTACTCACACACACACACTGCCAGTCTCACCACCACCACGTTCCTCCTCCTCACACACACACTGCCAGTCTTACCACCATCACCTTCCTCCTCCTCACACACACACACACACTGCCAGTCTCACCACCAACACCTTCCTCCTCCACACACACACACACTGCCAGTCTCACCACCACCACCTTCCTCCTCCTCACACACACACACACACACTGCCAGTCTCACCACCACCACGTTCCTCCTCCTCACACACACTGCCAGTCTTACCACCACACCCTTCCTCCTCCTCACACACACACTGCCAGTCTTACCACGACCACCTTCCTCCTCCTCACACACACACACTGCCAGTCTCACCACCACCACGTTCCTCCTCCTCACACACACTGCCAGTCTTACCACCATCACCTTCCTCCTCCTCACACACACACACACACACTGCCAGTCTCACCACCACCACCTTCCTCCTCCTCCTCACACACACACACACACTGCCAGTCTCACCACCACCACCTTCCTCCTCCACACACACACACACTGCCAGTCTCACCACCACCACCTTCCTCCTCCTCACACACACACACTGCCAGTCTCACCACCACCACCTTCCTCCTCCTCACACACACACACTGACAGTCTCACCACCATCACCTTCCTCCTCCTCACACACACACACTGCCAGTCTCCCCACCACCACCTTCTTCCTCCTCACACACACACACACTGCCAGTCTCACCACCACCATCTTCCTCCTCCTCACACACACACACACTGCCAGTCTCACCACCACCACATTCCTCCTCACACACACACACTGCCAGTCTCACCACCATCACCTTCCTCCTCCTCACACACACACACAGACTTCCAGTCTCACCACCACCACCACCACCTTCCTCCTCCTCACACACACACTGCCAGTCTCACCACCACCACCTTCCTCCTCCTCACACACACACTGCCAGTCTCACCACCACCACCTTCCTCCTCCTCACACACACAAACACTGCCAGTCTCACCACCACCACCTTCCTCCTCCTCACACACACTGCCAGTCTTACCACCACCACCTTTCTCCTCCTCACACACACAAACTGCCAGTCTCACCACCACCACCTTCCTCCTCCTCACACACACACTGCCAGTCTCACCACCACCACCTTCTTCCTCCTCACACACACACTGCCAGTCTCACCACCACCACCTTCCTCCTCCTCACACACACACTGTCAGTCTCATCACCACCACCTTCCTCCTCCTCACACACACACACACACTGCCTGTCTCACCACCACCACCTTCCTCCTCCACACACACACACACTGCCAGTCTCACCACCACCACCTTCCTCCTCCTCCTCACACACACACACACACACTGCCAGTCTCACCACCACCACCTTCCTCCTCCTCACACACACACACTGCCAGTCTCACCACCATCACCTTCCTCCTCCTCACACACACACACTGCCAGTCTCCCCACCACCACCTTCTTCCTCCTCACACACACACACTGCCAGTCTCACCACCACCACCTTCCTCCTCCTCACACACACACACTGCCAGTCTTACCACCACCACCTTCCTCCTCACACACACACACTGCCAGTCTCACCACTATCACCTTCCTCCTCCACACACACACACACAGACTGCCAGTCTCACCACCACCACCACCACCTTCCTCCTCCTCACACCCACACTGCCAGTCTCACCACCACCACCTTCCTCCTCCTCACACACACACACACTGCCAGTCTCACCACCACCACCTTCCTCCTCCTCACACACACACACACACACACACACTGCCAGTCTCACCACTACCACCACTTTCCTCCTCCTCACACACACACTGCCAGTCTTACCACCACCACCTTCCTCCTCCTCACACACACACACACGCTGCCAGTCTCACCACCATCACGTTCCTCCTCCTCACACACACTGCCAGTCTTATCACCACCACCTTCCTCCTCCTCACACACACACACTGCCAGTCTCACCACCACCACCTTCCTCCTCCTCACACACACACACTGCCAGTCTCACCACCACCACCTTCCTCCTCCTCACACACACACACTGCCAGTCTCACCACCATCACCTTCCTCCTCCTCACACACACACACACACACACACACACACACTGCCAGTCTCACCACCACCACCTTGCTCCTCCTGACACTTACACACTGCCAGTCTCACCACCACCACCTTCCTCCTCCTCACACACACACACTGCCAGTCTCACCACCACCACCTTCGTCCTCCTCACACACACACACACACTGCTAGTCTCACCACCACCACCTTCCTCCTCCTCACACACACACACACTGCCAGTCTCACCACCACCACCACCTTCTTCCTCCTCACACACACACTGCCAGTCTTCCCACCACCACCTTCCTCCTCCTCACACACACACACTGCCAGTCTCACCACCACCACGTTCCTCCTCCTCACACACACTGTCAGTCTTACCACCACCATCTTCCTCCTCCTCACACACACACTGCCAGTCTCACCACCACCACGTTCCTCCTCCTCACACACACTGCCAGTCTTACCACCATCACCTTCCTCCTCCTCACACACACACACACACTGCCAGTCTCACCACCACCACCTTCCTCCTCCTCCTCACACACACACACACTGCCAGTCTCACCACCACCACCTTCCTCCTCCACACACACACACACTGCCAGTCTCACCACCACCACCTTCCTCCTCCTCACACACACACACTGCCAGTCTCACCACCACCACCTTCCTCCTCCTCACACACACACACTGCCAGTCTCACCACCATCACCTTCCTCCTTCTCACACACACACACTGCCAGTCTCCCCACCACCACCTTCTTCCTCCTCACACACACACACTGCCAGTCTCACCACCACCATCTTCCTCCTCCTCACACACACACACTGCCAGTCTCACCACCACCACCTTCCTCCTCACACACACACACTGCCAGTCTCACCACCATCACCTTCCTCCTCCTCACACACACACACAGACTGCCAGTCTCACCACCACCACCACCACCTTCCTCCTCCTCACACACACACTGCCAGTCTCACCACCACCACCTTCCTCCTCCTCACACACACACTGCCAGTCTCACCACCACCACCTTCCTCCTCCTCACACACACAAACACTGCCAGTCTCACCACCACCACCTTCCTCCTCCTCACACACACTGCCAGTCTTACCACCACCACCTTTCTCCTCCTCACACACACACACTGCCAGTCTCACCACCACCACCTTCCTCCTCCTCACACACACACTGCCAGTCTCACCACCACCACCTTCTTCCTCCTCACACACACACTGCCAGTCTCACCACCACCACCTTCCTCCTCCTCACACACACACTGTCAGTCTCACCACCACCACCTTCCTCCTCCTCACACACACACACTGCCAGTCTCACCACCACCACCTTCCTCCTCACACACACACACACTGCCCGTCTCACCACCATCACCTTCCTCCTTCTCACACACACACTGCCCATCTCACCACCACCACCTTCCTCCTCACACACTGCCAGTCTCACCACCACCACCTTCCTCCTCCTCACACACACTGCCAGTCTCACCACCACCACCTTCCTCCTCCTCACACACACACACTGCCAGTCTCACCACCATCACCTTCCTCCTCCTCACACACACACACACACACTGCCAGTCTCACCACCACCACCTTGCTCCTCCTCACACACACACTGCCAGTCTTACCACCACCACCTTCCTCCTCCTCACACACACACACTGCCAGTCTCACCACCACCACCACCTTCCTCCTCCTCACACACACACACACACACTGCCAGTCTCACCACCACCACCTTCCTCCTCCTCACACACACACACTGCCAGTCTCACCACAACCACCTTCCTCCTCCTCACACACACACACACACACTGCCCGTCTCACCATCATCACCTTCCTCCTCACACACACACACACACACACTGCCAGTTTCACCACCTTCCTCCTCACACACACACTGCCCGTCTCACCACCACCACCTTCCTCCTCACACACTGCCAGTCTCACCACCACCACCTTCCTCCTCCTCACACACACTGCCAGTCTCACAACCACCACCTTCCTCCTCCTCACACACACTGCCAGTCTCACCACCACCACCTTCCTCCTCCTCACACACACACACACTGCCAGTCTCACCACCATCACCTTCCTCCTCCTCACACACACACACACACTGCCAGTCTCACCACCACCACCTTCCTCCTCCTCACACACACACTGCCAGTCTTACCACCACCACCTTCCTCCTCCTCACACACACATACTGCCAGTCTCACAACCACCACCTTCCTCCTCCTCACACACACACACACACACACACTGCCAGTCTCACCACCACCACCCTCCTCACACTTACACACTGCCAGTCTCACCACCACCACCTTCCTCCTCACACACACACACTGCCAGTCTCACCACTAACTCCTTCCTCCTCCTCACACACACACACTGCCAGTCTCACCACCACCACCTTCCTCCTCCTCACACACACACACACTGCCAGTCTCACCACCACCACCCTCCTCACACTTACACACTGCCAGTCTCACCACCACCACCTTCCTCCTCACACACACACACACACACTGCCAGTCTCACCACTAACTCCTTCCTCCTCCTCACACACACACACTGCCAGTCTCACCACTACCACCTTCCTCCTCCTCACACACACACACACACACTGCCAGTCTCACCACCACCACCTTCCTCCTCCTCACACACACTGCCAGTCTCACCACCACCACCTTCCTCCTCCTCACACACACACACTGCCAGTCTCACCACCACCACCTTCCTCCTCCTCACACACACACTGCCAGTCTCACCACCACCACCTTCTTCCTCCTCACACACACACTGCCAGTCTCACCACCACCACCTTCCTCCTCCTCACACACACACTGCCAGTCTCACCACCACCACCTTTCTCCTCCTCACACACACACACTGCCAGTCTCACCACCACCACCTTCCTCCTCCTCACACACACACACACTGCCAGTCTCACCACCACCACCTTCCTCCTCCTCACACACACACACACTGCCAGTCTCACCACCACCACCTTCCTCCTCCTCACACACACACACTGCCAGTCTCACCACCACCACCTTCCTCCTCCACACACACACACACACTGCCAGTCTCACCACCACCACCTTCCTCCTCCACACACACACACACTGCCAGTCTCACCACCACCACCTTCCTCCTCCACACACACACACACACTGCCAGTCTCACCACCACCACCTTCCTCCTCCACACACACACACACTGCCAGTCTCACCACCACCACCTTCCTCCTCCTCACACACACACACTGCCAGTCTCACCACCACCACCTTCCTCCTCCTCACACACACACACTGCCAGTCTCACCACCACCACCTTCCTCCTCCTCACACACACACACTGCCAGTCTCCCCACCACCACCTTCTTCCTCCTCACACACACACTGCCAGTCTCACCACCACCACCTTCCTCCTCCTCACACACACACACTGCCAGTCTCACCACCACCACCTTCCTCCTCACATACACACACTGCCAGTCTCACCACCATCACCTTCCTCCTCCTCACACACACACACACACTGCCAGTCTCACCACCACCACCACCACCTTCCTCCTCCTCACACACACACACTGCCAGTCTCACCACCACCACCTTCCTCCTCCTCACACACACACTGCCAGTCTCACCACCACCACCTTCCTCCTCCACACACACACACACACACTGCCCGTCTCACCACCATCACCTTCATCCTTCTCACACACACACTGCCCGTCTCACCACCACCACCTTCCTCCTCACACACTGCCAGTCTCACCACCACCACCTTCCTCCTCCTCACACACACTGCCAGTCTCACCACCACCACCTTCCTCCTCCTCACACACACTGCCAGTCTCACCACCACCACCTTCCTCCTCCTCACACACACACACTGCCAGTCTCACCACCACCACCTTCCTCCTCCTCACACACACTGCCAGTCTCACCACCACCACCTTCCTCCTCCTCACACACACACTGCCAGTCTTACCACCACCACCTTCCTTCTCCTCACACACACACACTGCCAGTCTCACCACCACCACCACCTTCCTCCTCCTCACACACACACACACACACACACTGCCAGTCTCACCACCACCACCTTCCTCCTCCTCACACACACACACACTGCCAATCTCACCACCACCACCACCTTCCTCCTCCTCACACACACTGCCAGTCTTACCACCACCACCTTCCTCCTCCTCACACACACACACACTGCCAGTCTCACCACCACCACCTTCCTCCTCCTCACACACACACTGCCAGTCTCACCACCACCACCTTCTTCCTCCTCACACACACACTGCCAGTCTCACCACCACCACCTTCCTCCTCCTCACACACACAATGTCAGTCTCACCACCACCACCTTCCTCCTCCTCACACACACACACTGCCAGTCTCACCACCACCACCTTCCTCCTCCTCACACACACACACTGCCAGTCTCACCACCACCACCTTCCTCCTCCTCACACTCACACACACTGCCAGTCTCACCACCACCACCTTCCTCCTCCTCACACACAGACACACACTGCCAGTCTCACCACCACCACCTTCCTCCTCCTCACACACACACACACTGCCAGTCTCACCACCACCACCTTCCTCCTCCTCACACACACACACACTGCCAATCTCACCACCACCACCACCTTCCTCCTCCTCACACACACTGCCAGTCTTACCACCACCACCTTCCTCCTCCTCACACACACACACACTGCCAGTCTCACCACCACCACCACCTTCCTCCTCCTCACACACACACACTGCCAGTCTCACCACCACCACCTTCCTCCTCCTCACACACACACACACACACTGCCAGTCTCACCACCACCACCTTCCTCCTCCTCACACCCACACTGCCAGTCTCACCACCACCACCTTCCTCCTCCTCACACACACACACACACACACTGCCAGTCTCACCACCACCACCTTCCTCCTCCTCACACACACACACACACACACACACTGCCAGTCTCACCACTACCACCACTTTCCTCCTCCTCACACACACACTGCCAGTCTTACCACCACCACCTTCCTCCTCCTCACACACACACACACGCTGCCAGTCTCACCACCATCACGTTCCTCCTCCTCACACACACTGCCAGTCTTATCACCACCACCTTCCTCCTCCTCACACACACACACTGCCAGTCTCACCACCACCACCTTCCTCCTCCTCACACACACACACTGCCAGTCTCACCACCACCACCTTCCTCCTCCTCACACACACACACTGCCAGTCTCACCACCATCACCTTCCTCCTCCTCACACACACACACACACACACACACACACACTGCCAGTCTCACCACCACCACCTTGCTCCTCCTGACACTTACACACTGCCAGTCTCACCACCACCACCTTCCTCCTCCTCACACACACACACTGCCAGTCTCACCACCACCACCTTCGTCCTCCTCACACACACACACACACTGCTAGTCTCACCACCACCACCTTCCTCCTCCTCACACACACACACACTGCCAGTCTCACCACCACCACCACCTTCTTCCTCCTCACACACACACTGCCAGTCTTCCCACCACCACCTTCCTCCTCCTCACACACACACACTGCCAGTCTCACCACCACCACGTTCCTCCTCCTCACACACACTGTCAGTCTTACCACCACCATCTTCCTCCTCCTCACACACACACTGCCAGTCTTACCACCACCACCTTCCTCCTCCTCACACACACACACTGCCAGTCTCACCACCACCACGTTCCTCCTCCTCACACACACTGCCAGTCTTACCACCATCACCTTCCTCCTCCTCACACACACACACACACTGCCAGTCTCACCACCACCACCTTCCTCCTCCTCCTCACACACACACACACTGCCAGTCTCACCACCACCACCTTCCTCCTCCACACACACACACACTGCCAGTCTCACCACCACCACCTTCCTCCTCCTCACACACACACACTGCCAGTCTCACCACCACCACCTTCCTCCTCCTCACACACACACACTGCCAGTCTCACCACCATCACCTTCCTCCTCCTCACACACACACACTGCCAGTCTCCCCACCACCACCTTCTTCCTCCTCACACACACACACTGCCAGTCTCACCACCACCATCTTCCTCCTCCTCACACACACACACTGCCAGTCTCACCACCACCACCTTCCTCCTCACACACACACACTGCCAGTCTCACCACCATCACCTTCCTCCTCCTCACACACACACACAGACTGCCAGTCTCACCACCACCACCACCACCTTCCTCCTCCTCACACACACACTGCCAGTCTCACCACCACCACCTTCCTCCTCCTCACACACACACTGCCAGTCTCACCACCACCACCTTCCTCCTCCTCACACACACAAACACTGCCAGTCTCACCACCACCACCTTCCTCCTCCTCACACACACTGCCAGTCTTACCACCACCACCTTTCTCCTCCTCACACACACACACTGCCAGTCTCACCACCACCACCTTCCTCCTCCTCACACACACACTGCCAGTCTCACCACCACCACCTTCTTCCTCCTCACACACACACTGCCAGTCTCACCACCACCACCTTCCTCCTCCTCACACACACACTGTCAGTCTCACCACCACCACCTTCCTCCTCCTCACACACACACACTGCCAGTCTCACCACCACCACCTTCCTCCTCACACACACACACACTGCCCGTCTCACCACCATCACCTTCCTCCTTCTCACACACACACTGCCCATCTCACCACCACCACCTTCCTCCTCACACACTGCCAGTCTCACCACCACCACCTTCCTCCTCCTCACACACACTGCCAGTCTCACCACCACCACCTTCCTCCTCCTCACACACACACACTGCCAGTCTCACCACCATCACCTTCCTCCTCCTCACACACACACACACACACTGCCAGTCTCACCACCACCACCTTGCTCCTCCTCACACACACACTGCCAGTCTTACCACCACCACCTTCCTCCTCCTCACACACACACACTGCCAGTCTCACCACCACCACCACCTTCCTCCTCCTCACACACACACACACACACACACTGCCAGTCTCACCACCACCACCTTCCTCCTCCTCACACACACACACTGCCAGTCTCACCACCACCACCTTCCTCCTCCTCACACACACACACACACACTGCCCGTCTCACCATCATCACCTTCCTCCTCACACACACACACACACACACACACTGCCAGTTTCACCACCTTCCTCCTCACACACACACTGCCCGTCTCACCACCACCACCTTCCTCCTCACACACTGCCAGTCTCACCACCACCACCTTCCTCCTCCTCACACACACTGCCAGTCTCACAACCACCACCTTCCTCCTCCTCACACACACTGCCAGTCTCACCACCACCACCTTCCTCCTCCTCACACACACACACACTGCCAGTCTCACCACCATCACCTTCCTCCTCCTCACACACACACACACACTGCCAGTCTCACCACCACCACCTTCCTCCTCCTCACACACACACTACCAGTCTTACCACCACCACCCTTCCTCCTCCTCACACACACATACTGCCAGTCTCACAACCACCACCTTCCTCCTCCTCACACACACACACACACACACACTGCCAGTCTCACCACCACCACCCTCCTCACACTTACACACTGCCAGTCTCACCACCACCACCTTCCTCCTCACACACACACACTGCCAGTCTCACCACTAACTCCTTCCTCCTCCTCACACACACACACTGCCAGTCTCACCACCACCACCTTCCTCCTCCTCACACACACACACACTGCCAGTCTCACCACCACCACCCTCCTCACACTTACACACTGCCAGTCTCACCACCACCACCTTCCTCCTCACACACACACACACACACTGCCAGTCTCACCACTAACTCCTTCCTCCTCCTCACACACACACACTGCCAGTCTCACCACTACCACCTTCCTCCTCCTCACACACACACACACACACTGCCAGTCTCACCACCACCACCTTCTTCCTCCTCACACACACACTGCCAGTCTCACCACCACCACCTTCCTCCTCCTCACACACACTGCCAGTCTCACCACCACCACCTTCCTCCTCCTCACACACACACACTGCAGTCTCACCACCACCACCTTCCTCCTCCTCACACACACACTGCCAGTCTCACCACCACCACCTTCTTCCTCCTCACACACACTGCCAGTCTCACCACCACCACCTTCCTCCTCCTCACACACACACTGCCAGTCTCACCACCACCACCTTTCTCCTCCTCACACACACACACTGCCAGTCTCACCACCACCACCTTCCTCCTCCTCACACACACACACACTGCAGTCTCACCACCACCACCTTCCTCCTCCTCACACACACACACACTGCCAGTCTCACCACCACCACCTTCCTCCTCTCACACACACACACTGCCAGTCTCACCACCACCACCTTCCTCCTCCACACACACACACACACTGCCAGTCTCACCACCACCACCTTCCTCCTCCACACACACACACACTGCCAGTCTCACACCACCACCTTCCTCCTCCACACACACACACACACTGCCAGTCTCACCACACCACCACTTCCTCCTCCACACACACACACACTGCCAGTCTCACCACCACCACCTTCCTCCTCCTCACACACACACACTGCCAGTCTCACCACCACCACCTTCCTCCTCCTCACACACACACACACTGCCAGTCTCACCACACCACCTTCCCTCCTCCTCACACACACACACTGCCAGTCTCCCCACCACCACCTTCTTCCTCCTCACACACACACTGCCAGTCTCACCACCACCACCTTCCTCCTCCTCACACACACACACTGCCAGTCTCACCACCACCACCTTCCTCCTCACATACACACACTGCCAGTCTCACCACCATCACCTTCCTCCTCCTCACACACACACACACACTGCCAGTCTCACCACCACCACCACCACCTTCCTCCTCCTCACACACACACACTGCCAGTCTCACCACCACCACCTTCCTCCTCCTCACACACACACTGCCAGTCTCACTCACCACCACCTTCCTCCTCACACACACACACACACACTGCCCGTCTCACCACCATCACCTTCATCCTTCTCACACACACACTGCCGTCTCACCACCCACCACCGTTCCTCCTCACACACTGCCAGTCTCACCACCACCACCTTCCTCCTCCTCACACACACTGCCAGTCTCACACCACCACCTTCCTCCTCCTCACACACACTGCCAGTCTCACCACCACCACCTTCCTCCTCCTCACACACACACACTGCCAGTCTCACCACCACCACCTTCCTCCTCCTCACACACACTGCCAGTCTCACCACCACCACCTTCCTCCTCCTCACACACACACTGCCAGTCTTACCACCACCACCTTCCTTCTCCTCACACACACACACTGCCAGTCTCACCACCACCACCACCTTCCTCCTCCTCACACACACACACACACACACACTGCCAGTCTCACCACCACCACCTTCCTCCTCCTCACACACACACACACTGCCAATCTCACCACCACCACCACCTTCCTCCTCCTCACACACACTGCCAGTCTTACCACCACCACCTTCCTCCTCCTCACACACACACACACTGCAGTCTCACCACCACCACCTTCCTCCTCCTCACACACACACTGCTAGTCTCACCACCACCACCTTCTTCCTCCTCACACACACACTGCCAGTCTCACCACCACCACCTTCCTCCTCCTCACACACACAATGTCAGTCTCACCACCACCACCTTCCTCCTCCTCACACACACACACTGCCAGTCTCACCACCACCACCTTCCTCCTCCTCACACACACACACTGCCAGTCTCACCACCACCACCTTCCTCCTCCTCACACTCACACACACTGCCAGTCTCACCACCACCACCTTCCTCCTCCTCACACACAGACACACACTGCCAGTCTCACCACCACCACCTTCCTCCTCCTCACACACACACACACTGCCAGTCTCACCACCACCACCTTCCTCCTCCTCACACACACACACTGCCAGTCTCACCACCACCACCACCTTCCTCCTCCTCACACACACACACTGCCAGTCTCACCACCACCACCACCTTCCTCCTCCTCACACACACACACTGCCAGTCTCACCACCACCACCTTCCTCCTCCTCACACACACACACACACACTGCCAGTCTCACCACCACCACCTTCCTCCTCCTCACACACACACACACACACACTGCCAGTCTCACCACCACCACCTTCCTCCTCACACACACACTGTCACGATTTATTATGACTCTCAGACACAAGTTTTAGGTAAAAAAAAAATCAATTTTATTGAAATAATAAATGATAACTTAGGATGGCAATAACATACATATATATATATACAGAATATAGCACAGACAGAAGGCAGACTCTACCGGTCCTGTCAATATACCGGACAGGACAGTCTTTAGGCTCTACCGGCCTTGCCAATACCGGGTAAGGCAACCTGCAGATGGAATAGCATAACGGTTTTACCGGCCTTGCCAAATTACCGGGCAAGGCAGCCTCAATAGATACACAATGTAGGCTCTACCGGCCCTGCCAATACCGGGTAAGGCAACCTCAGATGGAATGTGGCAAAAGGTTCTACCGGCCTTACCAATACCGGGCAGGGCAGCCCAGAGATAATAGCAGCAGTCAGATGGAACTGGCAAATTAGCAGAATCGTTAAGCAGCAAGGCTTTGGAGCAAACCAGCGTCCGCACGCTGGAAACAACACTGAATAGTATAGCCGTTAGGCTTAGCGAGCAAACCAGTGACCGCACACTGGAGTAACAAGCGAGTAGTATACCCGCAAGGCTTAGGAGCAAACCAGCGTCCGCACGCTGGGACCAACACAGATTTGTATAGCTGATAGGCTTTGGAGCAAACCAGTGACCGCACACTGGTGTAACAAGCGAGTTTGTATAGCCGCAAGGCTTAGGAGCAAACCAGCGTCCGCACGCTGGGACCAACACAGATATGTATAGCTGAAAGGCTTTGGAGCAAACCAGTGACCGCACACTGGTGTAACAAGTGAGTTTGTATAGCCGCAAGGCTTAGGAGCAAACCAGCGTCCGCACGCTGGGACCAACACAGAATTGTATAGCTGATAGGCTTTGGAGCAAACCAGTGACCGCACACTGGTGTAACAAGCGAGTTTGTATAGCCGCAAGGCTTAGGAGCAAACCAGCGTCCGCACGCTGGGACCAACACAGATTTGTATAGCTGAAAGGCTTTGGAGCAAACCAGTGACCGCACACTGGTGTAACAAGTGAGTTTGTATAGCCGCAAGGCTTAGGAGCAAACCAGCGTCCGCACGCTGGGACCAACACAGAATTGTATAGCTGATAGGCTTTGGAGCAAACCAGTGACCGCACACTGGTGTAACAAGCGAGTTTGTATAGCCGCAAGGCTTAGGAGCAAACCAGCGTCCGCACGCTGGGACCAACACAGATTTGTATAGCTGATAGGCTTTGGAGCAAACCAGTGACCGCACACTGGTGTAACAAGCGAGTTTGTATAGCCGCAAGGCTTGGGAGCAAACCAGCGTCCGCACGCTGGGACCAACACGGAATTGTAGCAATGTCACCAACGCGACCAGGCAGAAGGTCGCCAGGATACTGAAGACAGGTGATGAGATGACCGGAACCAGCAACGATCAGTCAGGTCAGAAAACAGCAGAGAAGTTCAGCAGGAACTGCAACACCAGAGACTAGGCCGGAACCAGGACTGGAAGTACTTCAGCATGCAGGAAACACTGGAACAGTAGAGATCAGGAACTCAGGAACACATGAGATCAGGAACTCAGGAACACTGGAACAGAGGCCCAGCTATCACTAGAATAGTGATAGCAAGAAGGTCAGAAACAACACGAAAGGGCACTCAAAGGGTGCCCAATCCAGGTTTAAATATTCAATAAGAGGCGGGCTATCTGCAGACAGCCAATAGAAGCCCCCTACTGGTGACAGACAAGTAACTGCAGCAAATCACGGGCACCGTGATAGTACCCCCCTTTCAAAGACCCCCTCTCCTAGAATAGGGTTTAGGTTTCTGCGGGTAATTGGCATGAAAGGCCCTAGTTAACCTAGGTGCATGAAGGTCCGTACTATCCACCCATGATCGATCCTCAGGACCATACCCTTTCCAATGTACCAGGTACTGTACCCTTCCTCTAAGCCTACGGGAATCAATAATGCTCTGAACCTCGTACTCCTCCTGGCCCTCGACCTCAACAGGTCCTGGCACCACAGGTGTGGTAGTATAGCGATTGCAAACCAGAGGCTTAAGAAGGGACACATGGAACACATTATGGATACGCATGGATGAAGGTAGGTCTAGTGCATAGGAGACAGGGTTAATTTTGCGAATAACTCTGTATGGACCAATAAACCGAGGAGCCAACTTATTAGACGGAACCTGCAGCTTGAGATTTCTGGAGGAAAGCCATACTCTATCCCCAACCTGAAAGGAAACCGCTGGAAGCCTTCTGCGATTAGCATGGCGCTGATGACGCTGAAATGACTGACCAAGTGCCCTCTGAACTTGTGCCCATGTGGAACGGAGTTGCTCGATATGCTCATCCAGAGCTGGAATCTGTTGCGTCTGAAATGAATCTGGAAGCAAACAGGGCCGAAACCCATAATTAATCAGAAACGGAGAGCTCCCAGATGAAGAATTGACCGCACAGTTCCTGGCGAACTCTGCCCAAGGCAACAAGTCGGACCAATAATCATGATGGTCAGTAAAGAAACAACGGAGAAATTGTTCCAAGCCCTGATTAGCTCGTTCAGCGGCTCCATTGGTCTGGGGATGGTAGGCAGAGGAGAAGGACAGCTGTATGCCCATCTGTTGGCAAAATGCCCTCCAAAATCTAGACACAAACTGGCTCCCCCTGTCAGACACCAGTACCCTAGGCACTCCATGCAACCGGAATACTTCTCTGGCGAACACCATTGCCAATTCCTTCGCTGAAGGAAGACCACGGAGGGGCACGAAATGAGCCATTTTAGAAAACCTGTCCACCACCATGAATATAAAGGAGTACCCCTTCGACATAGGCAACTCTCCCATAAAATCAATGGAAACATGAGACCAGGGGCGTTCGCCATTAGGCACCGGTTGAAGCAAGCCCACAGGGAGATGTCTCGGGGTCTTAGCGCGGGCGCAGGTGGCACAGGCATTCGTAAATTCGGCACAATCGTTTCTCATGGAAGGCCACCAAAATAACTGAGAAAGGGACCATAACAATTGGTCTCTACCAATATGTCCCGCAGCCTTAGAGGAATGGTAGGTTTCGAGCAGCCTAGTACGAAATGATTCAGCGACAAAACATTTGCCCACTGGGGTTTCATGGGGAGCGGACCCCTGAGAGGCCAGGATCTCCTCCCCTAGAGGAGAAGTGATACTCGTGCGTATAGTAGCCAGTATTCTATCAGGTTGGATGATAGGAGCTGGTGCTTCCACTCTGTCACTGTCGGCCTCAAATTGTCTTGACAGTGCATCAGCCCTGATATTTTTTGACCCTGGTAAATATGATACAATTAAATTAAATCGAGACAGGAACAGTGCCCACCTGGCCTGACGAGAGGACAATCTCTTGGCCTCCGAGAGATAGGTCAGATTCTTATGATCTGTTAGGATTAAGACAGGATTCTTAGTACCTTCAAGCAAATGACGCCATTCCTTAAGAGCAAGGATAATGGCCAATAATTCTCTGTCACCTATCTCATAGTGGCTTTGAGTGACAGTCAACTTTTTAGAGAAAAACCCACAAGGTCTGAGAGTTCCACCTTTCTCGTGTCGCTGCGAAAGTACTGCCCCGACCCCAATATCTGAGGCATCAACCTCTAACGTAAATGGAAGTAAAGGATTGGGGTGGGATAACACAGGAGCCGCAGCAAATGCCAGCTTCAAATTCTCAAAGGCTTTCTCAGCAGATACCGGCCAACAAGAAGGATTAGCACCCTTGTGCGTAAGATCGGACAGAGGTTTGACAATGTAAGAAAAGTTCTTAATAAACCTCCTATAATAATTAGCGAAACCCAGGAAACTCTGTATGGCTTTAAGACCCTTGGGTTTTGGCCATTGTAGGACAGCTGACAACTTTTCTTTGTCCATGGCAATGCCATCATTGCCAATTATGAACCCCAAGAATGGCACACTGGTTCTATGAAACTCACATTTTTCCATTTTACAAAATAATTTGTTCTCACGGAGTCGTAGCAATACTGCGGATACATCTTTGATGTGCTGTGCCATGTTTTGGGAGTAAATCAGTATATCGTCGAGGTACACCACAACACATGTCTGTAACATATCTCTCAGAACATCATTTATCAGTTCCTGGAAAACTGCGGGTGCATTACACAGCCCAAAAGGCATTACTAGATACTCGTAGTGCCCAGCTCGAGTATTAAAGGCAGTTTTCCACTCATCACCTGCTCGAATGCGAACCAGATTGTAAGCGGCCCGTAGGTCCAACTTGGTAAATATCGAAGCGCCCTTAAGCCTGTCAAAAAGCTCGGTGATGAGTGGTATTGGGTATGCATTTTTTGCCATTAGTTTATTCAAGCCCCGGTAGTCAATGCATGGTCTTAATTCGCCATTTTTCTTTTTTACAAAAAAGAACCCAGCCCCAGCTGGAGAGGTAGATTTACGTATGATCCCTCTAGCAAGGGCATCAGAAATGTAATCCTCCATAGCCTTATTTTCATCACAAGATAATGGATAAGTGCGTCCTTTCGGAGGTACTGCACCAGGCTGCAATTCAATGCAACAATCATAAGGTCTATGCTGGGGTAGCATACTAGCCTCTCCTTTGCTAAAAACATCGCCAAACTGTTGGTACACATCCGGCATAGCAGAGGAGGTGCACATGACCTTAATAGGCTGGATGACGCACTTGTCCATACAAAACTGAGACCAAGCAGCAATTTCACACTTTTTCCAATCGAATTGTGGGTTATGTAACTGTAACCACGGAAATCCCAATATTACCGCATGGTGCGGGGAATTAATCAGTTGAAACTGCTGCTCTTCTCTGTGAAGTGCCCCAATAGTCATAGACAATGGCATAGTTTCAAATATAACCTGAGGCGTTTCTAAGGGTCTGCCATCAATCGCTTCAATAGTCAAGGGGTTTTCTCTTTCAATGCGTGGAACTCCGTGCAATTCAGCAAAGGTATTATCCATAAAATACCCTGCTGCACCGGAGTCAACCAAGGCCAAAACCTCCACAGAGCGTTGTGCCCAAGACAATACCACCTGTATGGTGGGTTTCATTATGCCCGACACTGGGGACGATTGTACACCACCTAGGGCCTGTCCCCCAAGATACCCTAGGTGTGTGCGTTTCCCGGACGTACCGGACAGGAATTTAGCAAGTGCCCTTTTTTACCGCAGTATAAACATAACCCTTGTTTTTTGCGATATAGTCTCTCTGCCTTGGATAGTCTAGTGAAGCCTATTTGCATAGGTTCACTTGTCTCCCGTACAGGTTCACTAGACTTCAATGCCAAGGGAGGGATGGGTGGGCAAAACATGCTACTAGGCTCATTATTTTTTGACCGTAACTTACGATCTCTGGCAATTGATCTCTCACGTATTCTGGAGTCAATTATCATAACATACTCAATGTAATCATCTAGATCAATAGGTAGATCTTTAGCAGCGATTTCGTCTTTAATGTGGTCATTCAGACCTTGAGAGAAGGCTGCCAATAATGCCTCGTTATTCCAACCTACCTCTGCTGCCAATGTGCGGAATTCGATGGCAAGTCGCCCACTGTACGCCTGCCCTGTTGTATCTCCATAAGGCGTTTGGCAGCAGAGGTGGTTCTACCAGGAGGCTCAAACACTCTTCGAAAGGAACGCACAAATTCACTAAAGTTCTTAGTACAAGGTTTAGCATTCTCCCACAAGGGGTTAGCCCAAGCCAATGCTCTGCCAGTGAGCAGTGATATCGTGAACCCCACTTTACTACGATCATTGGGAAATGCGTGTGCCGTCAATTCCATAAAGATTTCGAGTTGATTGATGAACCCTCTGCAGAGACTAGGGTCACCATCATATCTTAGCGGCAAGGGTGCAGAAGCCGTTAACCCTTTAACAGTACCCCCTAGGGGTCTGGTATCACTTTCCGGTGTCTGACTTGGCGAGACCACCGGGCTAGAGCTAGATTGGTCAGCAGGTACCGTGCGTTCAAGGATCGTTTGAATTGCAACTGCCAACTGATCCAAACGTTGCTCGAGCACATCCATCCTCCAATGGATATTCTGTGCGTTACCTTCACCCTTGCTGTCTGAGGTCATGGCCCTTTCGTACTGTCACGGTTTATTATGACTCTCAGACACAAGTTTTAGGTAAAAAAAAAATCAATTTTATTGAAATAATAAATGATAACTTAGGATGGCAATAACATACATATATATATATATACAGAATATAGCACAGACAGAAGGCAGACTCTACCGGTCCTGTCAATATACCGGACAGGACAGTCTTTAGGCTCTACCGGCCTTGCCAATACCGGGTAAGGCAACCTGCAGATGGAATAGCATAACGGTTTTACCGGCCTTACCAAATTACCGGGCAAGGCAGCCTCAATAGATACACAATGTAGGCTCTACCGGCCCTGCCAATACCGGGTAAGGCAACCTCAGATGGAATGTGGCAAAAGGTTCTACCGGCCTTACCAATACCGGGCAGGGCAGCCCAGAGATAATAGCAGCAGTCAGATGGAACTGGCAAATTAGCAGAATCGTTAAGCAACAAGGCTTTGGAGCAAACCAGCGTCCGCACGCTGGAAACAACACTGAATAGTATAGCCGTTAGGCTTAGCGAGCAAACCAGTGACCGCACACTGGAGTAACAAGCGAGTAGTATACCCGCAAGGCTTAGGAGCAAACCAGCGTCCGCACACTGGGACCAACACAGATTTGTATAGCTGATAGGCTTTGGAGCAAACCAGTGACCGCACACTGGTGTAACAAGCGAGTTTGTATAGCCGCAAGGCTTAGGAGCAAACCAGCGTCCGCACGCTGGGACCAACACAGAATTGTATAGCTGATAGGCTTTGGAGCAAACCAGTGACCGCACACTGGTGTAACAAGCGAGTTTGTATAGCCGCAAGGCTTAGGAGCAAACCAGCGTCCGCACGCTGGGACCAACACAGATTTGTATAGCTGAAAGGCTTTGGAGCAAACCAGTGACCGCACACTGGTGTAACAAGTGAGTTTGTATAGCCGCAAGGCTTAGGAGCAAACCAGCGTCCGCACGCTGGGACCAACACAGAATTGTATAGCTGATAGGCTTTGGAGCAAACCAGTGACCGCACACTGGTGTAACAAGCGAGTTTGTATAGCCGCAAGGCTTAGGAGCAAACCAGCGTCCGCACGCTGGGACCAACACAGATTTGTATAGCTGATAGGCTTTGGAGCAAACCAGTGACCGCACACTGGTGTAACAAGCTAGTTTGTATAGCCGCAAGGCTTGGGAGCAAACCAGCGTCCGCACGCTGGGACCAACACGGAATTGTAGCAATGTCACCAACGCGACCAGGCAGAAGGTCGCCAGGATACTGAAGACAGGTGATGAGATGACAGGAACCAGCAACGATCAGTCAGGTCAGAAAACAGCAGAGAAGTTCAGCAGGAACTGCAACACCAGAGACTAGGCCGGAACCAGGACTGGAAGTACTTCAGCATGCAGGAAACACTGGAACAGTAGAGATCAGGAACTCAGGAACACATGAGATCAGGAACTCAGGAACACTGGAACAGAGGCCCAGCTATCACTAGCATAGTGATAGCAAGAAGGTCAGAAACAACACGAAAGGGCACTCAAAGGGTGCCCAATCCAGGTTTAAATAGTCAATAAGAGGCGGGCTATCTGCAGACAGCCAATAGAAGCCCCCTACTGGTGACAGACAAGTAACTGCAGCAAATCACGGGCACCGTGATACACACACACTGCCAGTCTCACCACCACCACCTTCCTCCTCCACACACACACACACTGCCAATCTCACCACCACCACCACCTTCCTCCTCCTCACACACACACACACTGCCAATCTCACCACCACCACCAACTTTCTCCTCCACACACACACACACACTGCCAGTCTCACCACCACCACCTTCCTCCTCCTCACACACACACACTGCCAGTCTCACCACGACCACCTTCCTCCTCCTCACACACACACACTGCCAGTCTCACCACCACCACCTTCCTCCTCCTCACACACACACACTGCCAGTCTCCCCACCACCACCTTCTTCCTTCTCACACACACACTGCCAGTCTCACCACCACCACCACCTTCCTCCTCACACACACACACACAGCCAGTCTCACCACCACCACCTTCCTCCTCCTCACACACACACACACTGCCAGTCTCACCACTACCACCTTCCTCCTCACACACACACACACTGCCAGTCTCACCACCACCACCTTCCTCCTCCTCACACACACACACTGCCAGTCTCACCACCACCACCTTCCTCCTCCTCACACACACACACTGCCAGTCTTACCACCACCACCTTCCTCCTCCTCACACACACACACTGCCAGTCTCACCACCACCACCTTCCTCCTCACACACACACACTGCCAGTCTCACCACCACCACCTTCCTCCTCACACACACACACTGCCAGTCTCACCACCACCACCACCACCTTCCTCCTCCTCACACACACACTGCCAGTCTCACTACCACCACCTTCCTCCTCCTCACACACACACTGCCAGTCTCACCACCACCACCTTCCTCCTCCTCACACACACACACACTGCCAGTCTCACCACCACCACCTTCCTCCTCCTCACACACACACACTGCCAGTCTCACCACCACCACCTTCCTCCTCACACACACACACACACACTGCCCGTCTCACCACCATCACCTTCCTCCTTCTCACACACACACACTGCCCGTCTCACCACCACCACCTTCCTCCTCACACACTGCCAGTCTCACCACCACCACCTTCCTCCTCCTCACACACACTGCCAGTCTCACCACCACCACCTTCCTCCTCCTCACACACACACACTGCCAGTCTCACCACCATCACCTTCCTCCTCATCACACACACACACACACACTGCCAGTCTCACCACCACCACCTTCCTCCTCCTCACACACACACTGCCAGTCTTACCACCACCACCTTCCTCCTCCTCACACACACACACTGCCAGTCTCACCACCACCACCTTCCTCCTCCTCACACACACACACACTGCCAGTCTCACCACCACCACCTTCCTCCTCCTCACAAACACACAGCCAGTCTCACCACCACCACCTTCCTCCTCCTCACACACACACACACTGCCAATCTCACCACCACCACCACCTTCCTCCTCCTCATCACACACACACTGCCAGTCTTACCACCACCACCTTCCTCCTCCTCACACACACACACTGCCAGTCTCACCACCACCACGTTCCTCCTCCTCACACACACTGCCAGTCTTACCACCACCACCTTCCTCCTCCTCACACACACACACACACACACTGCCAGTCTTACCACCACCACCTTCCTCCTCCTCACACACACACACTGCCAGTCTCACCACCACCACCTTCCTCCTCCTCACACACACACACTGCCAGTCTCACCACCATCACCTTCCTCCTCCTCACACACACAGACACTGCCAGTCTCACCACCACCACCTTTCTCCTCCTCACACACACACACTGCCAGTCTCACCACCACCACCTTCCTCCTCACACACACACACACTGCCAGTCTCACCACCACCACCACCTTCCTCCTCACACACACACACTGCCAGTCTCACCACCACCACCTTCCTCCTCCTCACACACACACACACTGCCAGTCTCACCACCACCACCTTCCTCCTCCTCACACACACACACACACACACACTGCCAGTCTCACCACCACCACCTTCCTCCTCCTCACACACACACTGCCAGTCTCACCACCACCACCTTCCTCCTCCTCACACACACACACACACTGCCAGTCTCACCACCACCACCTTCCTCCTCCTCACACACACACACACACTGCCAGTCTCACCACCACCACCCTCCTCACACTTACACACTGCCAGTCTCACCACCATCACCTTCCTCCTCCTCACACACACACTGCCAGTCTTACCACCACCATCTTCCTCCTCCTCACACACACACACTGCCAGTCTCACCACCACCACCTTCCTCCTCCTCACACACACACACACACTGCCAGTCTCACCACCACCACCTTCCTCCTCCTCACACACACACACACTGCCAGTCTCACCACTACCACCTTTCTCCTCCTCACACACACTGCCAGTCTCACCACCATCACCTTCCTCCTCCTCACACACACACACACTGCCAGTCTCACCACCACCACCCTCCTCCTCACACACACACTGCCAGTCTCACCACCACTACCTTCCTCCTCCTCACACACACACTGCCAGTCTCACCACCACCACCTTCCTCCTCCTCACACACACACACTGCCAGTCTCACCACCACCACCTTCCTCCTCACACACACACTGCCAGTCTCACCACCACCACCTTCCTCCTCCTCACACACACACACACACTGCCAGTCTCACCACCACCACCTTCCTCCTCACACACACACACTGCCAGTTTCACCACCACCACCTTCCTCCTCACACACACACACACTGCCAGTCTCACCACCACCACCACCACCTTCCTCCTCCTCACACACACACTGCCAGTCTCACTACCACCACCTTCCTCCTCCTCACACACACACTGCCAGTCTCACCACCACCACCTTCCTCCTCCTCACACACACACACACTGCCAGTCTCACCACCACCACCTTCCTCCTCCTCACACACACACACACTGCCAGTCTCACCACTACCACCTTTCTCCTCCTCACACACACTGCCAGTCTCACCACCACCACCTTCCTCCTCCTCACACACACACACACTGCCAGTCTCACCACTACCACCTTTCTCCTCCTCACACACACTGCCAGTCTCACCACCACCACCTTCCTCCTCCTCACACACACACACACTGCCAGTCTCACCACTACCACCTTTCTCCTCCTCACACACACTGCCAGTCTCACCACCATCACCTTCCTCCTCCTCACACACACACACACACTGCCAGTCTCACCACCACCACCCTCCTCCTCACACACACACTGCCAGTCTCACCACCACCACCTTCCTCCTCCTCACACACACACACACTGCCAGTCTCACCACCACCACCTTCCTCCTCCTCACACACACACACTGCCAGTCTCACCACCACCACCTTCCTCCTCCTCACACACACACACACTGCCAGTCTCACCACCACCACCTTCCTCCTCACACACACACACTGCCAGTTTCACCACCACCACCTTCCTCCTCACACACACACACACTGCCAGTCTCACCACCACCACCACCACCTTCCTCCTCCTCACACACACACTGCCAGTCTCACTACCACCACCTTCCTCCTCCTCACACACACACTGCCAGTCTCACCACCACCACCTTCCTCCTCCTCACACACACACACACTGCCAGTCTCACCACCACCACCTTCCTCCTCCTCACACACACACACTGCCAGTCTCACCACCACCACCTTCCTCCTTACACACACACTGCCCGTCTCACCACCATCACCTTCCTCCTTCTCACACACACACACTGCCCGTCTCACCACCACCACCTTCCTCCTCACACACTGCCAGTCTCACCACCACCACCTTCCTCCTCCTCACACACTGCCAGTCTCACCACCATCACCTTCCTCCTCCTCACACACACACACTGCCAGTCTCACCACCATCACCTTCCTCCTCATCACACACACACACACACTGCCAGTCTCACCACCACCACCTTCCTCCTCCTCACACACACACTGCCAGTCTTACCACCACCACCTTCCTCCTCCTCACACACACACACTGCCAGTCTCACCACCACCACCTTCCTCCTCCTCACACACACACACACTGCCAGTCTCACCACCACCACCTTCCTCCTCCTCACAAACACACAGCCAGTCTCACCACCACCACCTTCCTCCTCCTCACACACACACACACTGCCAATCTCACCACCACCACCACCTTCCTCCTCCTCATCACACACACACTGCCAGTCTTACCACCACCACCTTCCTCCTCCTCACACACACACACTGCCAGTCTCACCACCACCACCTTCCTCCTCCTCACACTTACACACTGCCAGTCTCACCACCACCACGTTCCTCCTCCTCACACACACTGCCAGTCTTACCACCACCACCTTCCTCCTCCTCACACACACACACACACACTGCCAGTCTTACCACCACCACCTTCCTCCTCCTCACACACACACACTGCCAGTCTCACCACCACCACCTTCCTCCTCCTCACACACACACACTGCCAGTCTCACCACCATCACCTTCCTCCTCCTCACACACACACTGCCAGTCTCACCACCACCACCTTTCTCCTCCTCACACACACACACTGCCAGTCTCACCACCACCACCTTCCTCCTCCTCACACACACACACTGCCAGTCTCACCACCATCACCTTCCTCCTCCTCACACAGACACTGCCAGTCTCACCACCACCACCTTTCTCCTCCTCACACACACACACTGCCAGTCTCACCACCACCACCTTCCTCCTCACACACACACACACTGCCAGTCTCACCACCACCACCACCTTCCTCCTCACACACACACACTGCCAGTCTCACCACCACCACCTTCCTCCTCCTCACACACACACACACTGCCAGTCTCACCACCACCACCTTCCTCCTCCTCACACACACACACACTGCCAGTCTCACCACCACCACCTTCCTCCTCCTCACACACACACACTGCCAGTCTCACCACCATCACCTTCCTCCTCCTCACACACACACACACACTGCCAGTCTCACCACCACCACCTTCCTCCTCCTCACACACACACTGCCAGTCTCACCACCACCACCTTCCTCCTCCTCACACACACACACACACTGCCAGTCTCACCACCACCACCTTCCTCCTCCTCACACACACACACACACACTGCCAGTCTCACCACCACCACCCTCCTCACACTTACACACTGCCAGTCTCACCACCATCACCTTCCTCCTCCTCACACACACACTGCCAGTCTTACCACCACCATCTTCCTCCTCCTCACACACACACACTGCCAGTCTCACCACCACCACCTTCCTCCTCCTCACACACACACTGCCAGTCTCACCACCACCACCTTCCTCCTCACACACACACACTGCCAGTCTTACCACCACCACCTTCCTCCTCCTCACACACACACACACACTGCCAGTCTCACCACCACCACCTTCCTCCTCCTCACACACACACACACTGCCAGTCTCACCACCACCACCTTCCTCCTCCTCACACACACACACACACTGCCAGTCTCACCACCACCACCTTCCTCCTCCTCACACACACACACACTGCCAGTCTCACCACTACCACCTTTCTCCTCCTCACACACACTGCCAGTCTCACCACCATCACCTTCCTCCTCCTCACACACACACACACTGCCAGTCTCACCACCACCACCCTCCTCCTCACACACACACTGCCAGTCTCACCACCACTACATTCCTCCTCCTCACACACACACTGCCAGTCTCACCACCACCACCTTCTTCCTCCTCACACACACACACTGCCAGTCTCACCACCACCACCTTCCTCCTCACACACACACTGCCAGTCTCACCACCACCACCTTCCTCCTCCTCACACACACACACACTGCCAGTCTCACCACCACCACCTTCCTCCTCACACACACACACACACACACTGCCAGTTTCACCACCACCACCCTCCTCCTCACACACACACTGCCAGTCTCACCACCACCACCTTCCTCCTCCTCCTCACACACACACACACTGCCAGTCTCACCACCACCACCTTCCTCCTCCTCACACACACTGCCAGTCTCACCACCACAACCTTCCTCCTCCTCTCACACACACACACACTGCCAGTCTCACCACCACCACCTTCCTCCTCCTCACACACACACTGCCAGTCTCACCACCACCACCTTCCTCCTCACACACACACACACACACTGCCAGTCTCACCACCACCACCTTCCTCCTCCTCACACACACACACACTGCCAGTCTCATCACCACCACCTTCCTCCTCTCACACACACACACTGCCAGTCTCACCACCACCACCTTCCTCCTCACACACACACACACACACACACACACTGCCAGTCTCACCACCACCAGCTTCCTCCTCTCACACACACACACTGCCAGTCTTACCACCACCACCTTCCTCCTCCTCACACACACACACTGCCAGTCTCACCACCACCACCTTCCTCCTCCTCACACACACACACACTGCCAGTCTCACCACCACCACCTTCCTCCTCACACACACACACACACTGCCAGTCTCACCACCACCTCCTCCTTCCTCCTCCTCACACACACACACTGCCAGTCTCACCACCACCACCTTCCTCCTCCTCACACACACACACTGCCAGTCTCACCACCACCACCTTCCTCCTCCTCACACACACACTGCCAGTCTCACCACCACCACCTTCCTCCTCCTCACACACACACACTGCCAGTCTCACCACCACCACCTTCCTCCTCACACACACACTGCCAGTCTCACCACCACCACCTTCCTCCTCCTCACACACACACACACTGCCAGTCTCACCACCACCACCTTCCTCCTCACACACACACACTGCCAGTTTCACCACCACCCTCCTCCTCACACACACACTGCCAGTCTCACCACCACCACCTTCCTCCTCCTCCTCACACACACACACTGCCAGTCTCACCACCACCACCTTCCTCCTCCTCACACACACTGCCAGTCTCACCACCACAACCTTCCTCCTCCTCTCACACACACTGCCAGTCTCACCACCACCACCTTCCTCCTCCTCACACACACACTGCCAGTCTCACCACCACCACCTTCCTCCTCACACACACACACACACACACACTGCCAGTCTCACCACCACCACCTTCCTCCTCTCACACACACACACTGCCAGTCTTACCACCACCACCTTCCTCCTCCTCACACACACACACACTGCCAGTCTCATCACCACCACCTTCCTCCTCTCACACACACACACTGCCAGTCTCACCACCACCACCTTCCTCCTCACACACACACACACACACACACACACTGCCAGTCTCACCACCACCAGCTTCCTCCTCTCACACACACACACTGCCAGTCTTACCACCACCACCTTCCTCCTCCTCACACACACACACTGCCAGTCTCACCACCACCACCTTCCTCCTCCTCACACACACACACACTGCCAGTCTCACCACCACCACCTTCCTCCTCACACACACACACACACTGCCAGTCTCACCACCACCTCCTCCTTCCTCCTCCTCACACACACACACTGCCAGTCTCACCACCACCACCTTCCTCCTCCTCACACACACACACTGCCAGTCTCACCACCACCACCTTCCTCCTCCTCACACACACACTGCCAGTCTCACCACCACCACCTTCCTCCTCCTCACACACACACACTGCCAGTCTCACCACCACCACCTTCCTCCTCCTCACACACACACTGCCAGTCTCCCCACCACCACCTTCCTCCTCCTCACACACACACACACTGCCAGTCTCACCACCACCACCTTCCTCCTCCTCACACACACACTGCCAGTCTCACCACCACCACCTTCCTCCTCCTCACACACACTGCCAGTCTCTCCGTCACCACCTTCCTCCTCCTCACACACACACTGCCAGTCTCACCACCACCACCTTCCTCCTCCTCACACACACACACTGCCAGTCTCACCACCACCACCTTCCTCCTCCTCACACACACACACTGCCAGTCTTACCACCACCACCTTCCTCCTCCTCACACACACACACACACTGCCAGTCTCACCACTACCACCTTCCTCCTCCTCACACACACTGCCAGTCTCATCACCACCACCTTCCTCCTCCTCACACACACACACACTGCCCGTCTCATCACCACCACCTTCCTCCTCCTCACACACACACACACTGCCAGTCTCACCACCACCACCACATCCTCTACAAAATAATCTATCAAGTCAAGTATCAGTCCATCCCAGTGGTAGCTTATGTCAGGGGGTTCGTATCTCTATCACTTTATATACAAATTTCTTATATTAACTGTCCCCCCAATAGCTGTCAAGAAAGCCCCCCCAAAACAAATTCCCTTTTCAAATGATTCATACATTCACCAACACGGGCTCCCTCCTCAGCCCCCCTTTATACCATGTGTTATGGTTTTTATCTTGGATTTATTTTTTATTAACTGCCCCCAACCCCAGTAAACAACCCCCCAAAAATCATCCCCTGTTCAACTGAATCTTTCCCCACACCCAACCAACACAGGCACCTCATGCCCTTTTTATACAATGCCTTTGGGAAATAAAATATTATTTGTAATGTGTTGTGTGTAACTTCTATGTTCCCATTGATTTCAACTGGAGGAAAATCGTCACTTTTCGTGGGAAATTTTTCGCCAAGAGGAAAGTGCCATTTGTCACCGATCTCAATTTGAGGTAGAAAGTTTTGCCCATCCCTAGCTAGGATGGGGAGACCGGGCTGCTGGGAGAATAGTTGGGGCATCTCTTGAGTCTGCTGCTGGGTAGGGTCTAGCTGGGGCCCTAGGGTGGGGGTGTCGCGGCATTCGGCGGGGCAGGTGGCTACCAAGAGGTCAGGGATGTCCTGTTCCTCGGGGTCGTCGCCCACCACTGTTCATATGGCCAGGGTGGTTTCTCTCCTAGGTTGATAGGCTTTCAGGGCATTCACATGACAGGGCCTTTGGTCCTGCAGTTTGGCCCCTCTGGCAATCACATAGGTGGTCTCCCCTTGCCTGTCAATACCTGCCAATACCTGCTGCCCCACATGAAACTCTCGGGGTTGCGCGCGCCTATCATAATAGTGTTTCTGTTTGTGTTGGGCCTTGTGGAGGTGTTGCTGAGCTAATCCCATGAGGGCGGCTAGTTTTTCCTGCAGCTTGACTACATAGGTGACCACTGGGTTTTCAGCAGAGTCGCACTTGCCCTCATAATATTCCTAGATGTTCAGAGGTCCCCGGACCTTCCTCCCAAACAACAGTTCAAAGGGGGAGGAGCCCGTGGACTCCTGTGGCACCTCCTGGTAGGCGAACAAAAGATGGGGCAGATAGTGCTCCCAATCTCGCTGCTTCTCGGTGAAAGCCCGGATTATCTGTTTCAATCCGTTGAACCTTTCACAGAGGCCATTGGTCTGGGGGTGGTAAGCTGTGGTGTGAATGGGTTTCACCCCACACAGCTCCCATACCTGGTGCATGAGCTCTGAGGTGAACTACTTGCCTTGATCGGACAGGATCTCTGTGGGGATCCCTATGCAGCAAACAACGGTCAGAAGGGTGTCTGCGACACTTTCCGCAGTGATTCTAGATAGTGCCACCGCCTCTGGGTAACGAGTAGCAAAGTCCACAATGGTGAGAATGAACTTCCTACCAGTGCGACTAGGGGTCCTAGAATGTTGATTGCTACTCGCTGAAATGGCTCTACTATGAGGAGTGAGGGTTGCAACAGGGTGGCTGGATGGTCTCCCCTCCTGCCGACCCGTTGACAGATGTCACAGGTGCGGCAGAAGGCACTAACATCTCAGGATAGCTTGGGCCAGAAGAAGGCTCTGGTTAACCGGTGCACCGGATTCCCAGATGGCCTGCTAGGGGTACCACATGAGCGAGAGATAGGAGTGCTGCCCTATGCTGAAAGGGTACTAGTAACTGAGTGCAAGTTACCTGGGTGGCCCCCTGACAGATGGTATGGGTGCTATGGTACATTAGCCCATCCTCCCATAGAAACCGTTCTCCCCTACGTCTGTACCCTGCCAGGGTGGGGTCTTCTAACAGGGCAGCACAGAATTCTGTGGGGTCTAGCCAAGAAATGTGGGGGGGTCTTTGGGGGCAGGTGACGCAGGTCATTGTGGGGGGCTTACCATCTGTCACTTGGCAATCCTCGCTGGTTCCCGTGGGGGCAAAGCGGCTCTGAAGGTGGCCCAAGTCATTTTCCAGCAAGACATCCACGGGCAGTCCTGGTATAATTCCCACAGTCTGGTTTTCTTGTCTGGACCCCCAGTTTAGATGGATGTTAGCCATCGGCAGTTGGTAAACCTTGCCTGTGCCACGCGTACTTCCACAACCACCTGCCTTTTGTAGCGGGGGGACACACAAGAGAGTTGTACCAGGTTGAGGGTAGCCCCAGTGTCTCTTAATCCGGTGACGGGCTGTCCGTTGATGCTGACTGCTTGGAGGTGCTGTTGGCGATTGTCCAGTTGGGGTCCTTGGGAAAGGGCTGTCTCGTGGTAGGCCCCCCATTTACAAAGGTCCCCTGGGGTTGACCATTCCTGATAGAGGAGGCCAGCTGGGTTATTCCAGGGATCCTTGCTGGTGACGCAATGGTTGGGCCTTGGAGCTGGTCGGAAAAATTGCGGAACGGTACTGAACCGGGTGGGGGGGTGCCTGGTATGTGGCTGGAGGTGCCCCGGGTTCCTACGGCTTGCCTGTATTTCTGCAGTTCATGGGGCAATTGTATTGCATGTGGCCCCGCTGGTTACAGGTGTAGCATGCGGTCCCGGGGTTAGGGGCCCTTCTTGGTGGGAAGGCGGCTCTGGCCGTGACTGGTCCTGTGCGAAGGGGGGGTAGGGGCCCCCCCCCTCCTACCGGACGCTGAGACCGGGAGCCCATTTTCCGAGTGTCCTCATATTGGTCAGCTAACTTGGCTGCTTGGTCAAGGGTGCAAGGGTCACGATCCCAGACCCAGTCTCGTATCCTGATCGGGCACAGCTCAGTAAGCGTCTATTGCCCAACCTATGAGTTTCCCTGTGAGGATAGCCGTCCACTGTGACTGCTCGACACACAGTAGGCAACACATCCTCTCGAAATTGCGTAAAAACCCATCAATGTCCCCCTTTGTGTCGAAGGTAGGGAATGTTTGGTGTGTTACTGGGAGTCCCACTCTCCCTGGCTCAGAGTGAGCCTCCGATGTGGAAGAAGCTTCATGTAAGCTCTTTGCCCAGTCCTCCAGAGCCTGCGACATGAGACGGTCGAGATCTTCAATCAATGGGTTAGGTCCGTACAGTGGCAGACGATGAGCTACGATCTGGGCGACCAGATCCTCCCCGAACAGTCGTCTTGGTGCCGTGTCGTCGATGGCCTGTCGAGTCGACACGTAGTCGATACTCCTCCTTGTCGACCCGGGTGTTACGTGTGCCAGGATTTTTAAGGGGTTGTGTGCCAGATTTGCTACGGGAAACAGGGCTGGGAAATGTCCCACGTCCTGTAAATATCAGTTTTCCCTGTTAAAAGAGTGGAATTCACCAGCCCAGTGCCGGCTGACCGGACTATGCTAAGCCGCCTGGATGTTAGCCATCAGCCGCCCCCTGATTGGCCCGGAGTTGAAGGGCCGCCATTGACACAGCATGGGAAAAAGTAGGCGCCCCTCGGATTGGTCAGTCAGCTGCCCGTCCAAAGGGTCTGATTGGCCGAGAATCACAGTGCCCGTGATTGCTGCCTTTCTTTGTCAGTTACCTGAAGGGGCTGTCCATTGGCTGTCTGCCTTCAGCCCGCCCTGCACTGCCTATTTAGTCTGAGCCTGGGCACCCTTTGGTTGCCCTTTCGTGTTGTCTCTATGCTGCTTCCACTTGCATTGAGTTCCTGAGCTTCCTGGGCCATTTCTCTGTTCCTACTCGTCTGTGATCACCAGAGTTCCTGCGCACCAGTTTCCTGGTTCCTGCATCCTTTCCTGATCCGGTTGGGGTTGCTGTCCCTGCTGCTGTTTCCTGCTACTGTTCCTGATCCGGTTGTCTTCCCGTAGACCTGTTTCCTGTCCATCCTCGGCTGGGTTCCTGCTCCTGGATCGCCTGCTGTGTGCCTGTCTCCTTCAGTCGCCCTGGTGACATTTTCATTCACCTGTTCCTTTCTCCAGTACGCAGTTACTGGTTCTCTCCACATACAACCGGCTGCTGTCGCACCGGCAGAGATCTTGGTTATTCCAGTACGCGCGTACTGGTTCTCTCCACATACAACCGGCTGTTGTCACACCAGCAGAGATCTTGGTTATTCCAGTACGCGCGTACTGGTTCTCTCCACATACAACCGGCTGCTGTCGCACCGGCAGAGATCTTGGTTATTCCAGTACGCGGGTACTGGTTCGCTCCACGGCCAACCGGCTGCTGTTGCACCGGTAGTGATTTTGGTTTCTCCAGTACGCTGGTACTGGTTCGCTCCTCAGACAACCGGATGCTGTGCACCGGTAGAGATCTTGGTTTCTCCAGTACGCGGGTACTGGTTCGCTTCACGTATATACCGGTTGCTCATTGTCATCTATAGCACCGGTGCTGGTTGTGTTACCCCAGTACGCGGGTACTGGTTCGCTCCGTGTTAACCGGCTGCTGTTCAGTCCTACACAGCTCCGGAGAGCCTCCTGTCACTCCAGTACGCGGGTACTTGTTCGCTCCATGTATAACCAGTTGCTTTTCAGTCCTAGACAGCACCAGCGATTGATTGTTTTCCGTACTGGTTCGCTCCTTGTATTTACCGGTTGCTTGTTGCAAGATCTATCAGCACTGGTCGAGACTGTGTCTCCGTTGCACGTATACTGGTTTGCTCCTGCACTACTGACTATCCTGTAGGCCTCAGTCTATCATCCTATGTGACTGGTCTATCCACCTAGCCAGTCACCGAGGCCATAGTTGCTGCCATCCTGTCTTGGAGTCCAGGCTGCCTTGCCCGGTATATTGGCAGGGCCGGTAGAGCCTATACTATTCATTGTACCAGTCTCCAGGCTGCCTTGCCCGGTATATTGGTAAGGCCGGTAGAACCTTCTCCATCTTGTGCCACCTAAGGTTGTCTTACCCGGTATTGGCAAGGCCGGTAGAGCCTGTCTCATTCATTGTACCACTACTTATGCTACTTGTAAATCGCTATGTTCTATGTGTATGCTACCCAATAGGGTTATCTAAACTGTTCAATAAAGTTGTGTTTTTACCTAACTCTGTGTCTGAGAGTCATAACAAACCGTGACACCGAGGCAGCCATGACTAGCTTGGCCAGGATTGGTCAACAGATTCTAGGCACCAGATTGGCCACGGGTTGAAGAGGAGTATTCAAAGAGGTTTCATCCCCCTGGCCATTGTTTAGAAATGTGTATTCGAGCCCCTCAACCTTTTGTCCCAGTGTTTATCCCTTGTTACATCCTTTGTCTAGATAACCTAATCATGTCTGATCCTTTGTACTTTGTATTTTTCATATGTCTCAGTCTTTTGTATGCTTTGTCTGGTTCTTGTGATCAACGGTGTATATAAGTTCAAAGAGTTGTTCAATAAAGAGTTCTAAGTTTTACCCTCCAAACTGGTCCTGTCTGGTTCTTGGAGGGGTTATGCTGAACAAATGATAGAGATTGGGATGTCGGTGAAGCAGAAAAGTGACGGTGGTACTGACCTCTAGTACCAGGACTCACGTCACACCGGGGTTATCGGGAAAATATGCTGGGTCATTCTCTGCTGGTAGTTCCGTCTACCGGGCTAGCTCCTCTGTCTCCGCATCCATGCTCAGCAAAATTTGAACTAAGTCCTGTTTTCTTAGTCCTGCCGTACTGTGTCCTCGCCAGGCAACCAGGTTCTGTAAAGTGGCCAAAGGAGCGTGCTTGTATAAGTCCACAATGATGCCGCCAGCCGGGTCCCCAGTTGGTGGTTTGGACCTCTTAGAAAATACCACCACTGCCAACCAGTATAATGGTAACCCAAGATGCCAGGGAGTCGTACCAGAATCCTCTCTTGTAAGGTCGGCTGGGCAATGTCAGAACAGTCGGTCGAAGGCAAGGAAATGACCAGTCAAAGGCTGAGAAGTCGCCACCAGGCAGGTTCGACCCAGTGTCAGATGAGGCAAGTTGGAAGGTTCGACTCAGGGTCGAAAGGGCCAGCAAGGCAGAGTCGGAGGGCGGGAGTCGGAACTCAAGGCTCAGCGTCTGTCAGAGTCAGATTTTCTGGAATCGACGAGTGAATAGCTATGGAATGCCCTGCAGGGATGGGAGTCAGAGAGGACTCTTTAGACCATCCGGGCAAGAACAACACAGGAGACTGCTTACTCCACATGAACACACTTTATTGAACGGGGTTAGGTCTTTTATACAGAATTTGACCCTCTCCAGTCAAGGGGAGGAACAAAGGACACAAAAGAAACTTCAACAAATGGTTTACATAATACAAAGAACGAGACTAGATTAGATTAACCAAAGCAGGGGGCCTTAGTGCAACACAGAATTAATTTGGCGGGAGTGGCTTGAATACACATCTTTGAGGAAAACAATGGTCAGGGGTTGAAGCCGCTGGTTGACTACTTTGAATGTCCCACTTCAACCCTGACCAATCAAACACCAGTATGGACTGTTCTACTAGCCAATCCCTGAGCTGCCAACGGTTCACCATGTTAAGCTAGAAGAGTGATTTGCATGTTCAGCTTAGGGATCCGACCAATCAGGCCTTTGCCTATTGTTCATACGGTATTCTGTCGACCCTTCGTTGACAATTCCTGTTGACTCCTGGAAATCCTCCAATGGCTTGTCAAACAACCAGCTAGCCCCGTAACTTGACACTGGGTCGTTGAAGTTACATAGTTCCTGAGCCTTGTCGCAATAAGTCCCTAGGGAGAGCTGAAAGCATACCTGGGAACTCTCAGGGTTTTGACCCAAATCTCAGGGTGAAGGGCCAAATTCTCAGGGTGAGAGAAGTCTGTGTCACCTACAATATGAATTTCCCCAATTAAATGTTTCCTTATCCTCTAAACTGGTGCCATTAGTACCAGAAAGACAGTGGGAGATGTCCTGCTTGTCTTGTTTGTGTTCAGGTAGTGAGTTATCCAGACTGTAACATGTTAAAGGTCCCTCGCACACGGACCAGAGCACCTCTGTGTTAGAGCAAGCAGGCACATATCGCATACAATCTACATTATAGGAAGCCTTAAGGGTTAATATTTCAAAGATCTCAGGGTCAGCTCATGTTGGAAGTTCCCAGATATGGCTGAAAGTCCCAATAAACTGTGGGTATACCGTTCCACCCATGGACGAAATGGGTCCAAAAGTCCCAAAATAGTATTTCAGTAACGGCCTATGGCCCGTTACAAGGGAACAGTCTCCCAGTGGAAGTGGTCGGACTAATACAGTAAGTGAATGCAATATCTCCTGGGATAGATACAGGGAACAGTCTCCCAGTGGAAGTGGTAGGACTAATACAGGAATGAGATGTAAGATCTCCTGGGATAGATACAGGGAACAGTCTCCCAGTGAAAGTGGTAGGACTAATACAGGAATGAGATGTAAGGACTCCTGGGATAGATACAGGGAACAGTCTCCCAGTGGAAGTGGTAGGACTAATACAGGAATGAGATGTAAGGACTCCTGGGATAGATACAGGGAACAGTCTCCCAGTGGAAGTGGTAGGACTAATACAGGAATGAGATGTAAGGACTCCTGGGATAGATACAGGGAACAGTTTCCCAGTGGAAGTGGTAGGACTAATACAGTAAGTGAATGTAATATCTCCTGGGATAGATACAGGGAACAGTCTCCCAGTGGAAGTGGTAGGACTAAAACAGTTACTGAATGTAATATCTCCTGGGATAGATACAGGGAACAGTCTCCCAGTGGAAGTGGTTGGACTAATACAGGAATGGGATGTAAGATCTCCTGGGATAGATACAGGGAACAGTCTCCCAGTGGAAGTGGTCGGACTAATACAGGAATGGGATGTAAGATCTCCTGGGATAGATACAGGGAACAGTCTCCCAGTGGAAGTGGTAGGACTAACACAGGAATGGGATGTAAGATCTCCTGGGATAGATACAGGGAACAGTCTCCCAGTGGAAGTGGTAGGACTAACACAGGAATGGGATGTAAGATCTCCTGGGATAGATACAGGGAACAGTCTCCCAGTGGAAGTGGTAGGACTAATACAGTAAGTGAATGTAATATCTCCTGGGATAGATACAGGGAACAGTTTCTTAGTGGAAGTGGTAGGACTAATACAGTAAGTGAATGCAATATCTCCTGGGATAGATACAGGGAACAGCCTCCCAGTGGAAGTGGTAGGACTAATACAGTAACTGAATGTAATATCTCCTGGGATAGATACAGGGAACAGTCTCCCAGTGGAAGTGGTAGGACTAATACAGTAACTGAATGTAATATCTCCTGGGATAGATACAGGGAACAGCCTCCCAGTGGAAGTGGTAGGACTAATACAGTAACTGAATGTAATATCTCCTGGGATAGATACAGGGAACAGCCTCCCAGTGGAAGTGGTAGGACTAATACAGGAATGAGATGTAAGGACTCCTGGGATAGATACAGGGAACAGTCTCCCAGTGGAAGTGGTAGGACCAATACAGGAATGAGATGTAAGGACTCCTGGGATAGATACAGGGAACAGTCTCCCAGTGGAAGTGGTAGGACTAATACAGGAATGAGATGTAAGGACTCCTGGGATAGATACAGGGAACAGCCTCCCAGTGGAAGTGGTAGGACCAATACAGGAATGAGATGTAAGGACTCCTGGGATAGATACAGGGAACAGTCTCCCAGTGGAAGTGGTAGGACTAATACAGGAATGAGATGTAAGGACTCCTGGGATAGATACAGGGAACAGTCTCCCAGTGGAAGTGGTAGGACTAATACAGTAAGTGAATGTAACATCTCCTGGGATAGATACAGGGAACAGTCTCCCAGTGGAAGTGGTAGGACTAATACAGTAAGTGAATGTAATATCTGTAATATCTCCTGGGATAGATACAGGGAACAGCCTCCCAGTGGAAGTGGTAGGACTAATACAGTAACTGAATGTAATATCTCCTGGGATAGATACAGGGAACAGCCTCCCAGTGGAAGTGGTAGGACTAATACAGGAATGAGATGTAAGGACTCCTGGGATAGATACAGGGAACAGTCTCCCAGTGGAAGTGGTAGGACCAATACAGGAATGAGATGTAAGGACTCCTGGGATAGATACAGGGAACAGTCTCCCAGTGGAAGTGGTAGGACTAATACAGGAATGAGATGTAAGGACTCCTGGGATAGATACAGGGAACAGCCTCCCAGTGGAAGTGGTAGGACCAATACAGGAATGAGATGTAAGGACTCCTGGGATAGATACAGGGAACAGTCTCCCAGTGGAAGTGGTAGGACTAATACAGGAATGAGATGTAAGGACTCCTGGGATAGATACAGGGAACAGTCTCCCAGTGGAAGTGGTAGGACTAATACAGTAAGTGAATGTAACATCTGTAATATCTCCTGGGATAGATACAGGGAACAGCCTCCCAGTGGAAGTGGTAGGACTAATACAGGAAGTGAATGTAACATCTCCTGGGATAGATACAGGGAACAGTCTCCCAGTGGAAGTGGTAGGACTGATACAGTAAGTGAATGTAATATCTCCTGGGATAGATACAGGGAACAGTCTCCCAGTGGAAGTGGTAGGACCAATACAGGAATGAGATGTAAGGACTCCTGGGATAGATACAGGGAACAGCCTCCCAGTGGAACTGGTAGGACTAACACAGGAATGAGATGTAATTTCTCCTGGGATAGATACAGGGAACAGTCTCCCAGTGGAAGTGGTAGGACTAACACAGGAATGAGATGTAAGGAATCCTGGGATAGATACAGGGAACAGTCTCCCAGTGGAAGTGGTAGGACTAATACAGGAATGGGATGTAAGGTCTCCTGGGATAGATACAGGGAACAGTCTCCCAGTGGAAGTGGTAGGACTAATACAGGAATGAGATGTAAGGTCTCCTGGGATAGATAAGAGGCCAGTGATGAAGCCGGAGCTGTTTATACAGAGGTGGAAATGGGCCGGTAGGAGGGACAGTTGTCTCTTATCTCCAGTCACAGTCTGACCCCCCCCTCCAGTCCTGCAGCAGCGCACAGTCAGCAGCCAGGGAATCGCATTGCGGAGCCCAGTATGAGCTACAGCACTGCAGTCTGGGGGGGGATCTGCTCAGGGAAGTACCAACCAGGGAAGAAGGACAGCAATTGTGGGGAAATCCATGTGCAACAGAGAGGATAAAGGGAAATCCTCCTTAGGTTACATTAGGATTTTAACCCCATGAGTGCTATAGAGGTCACAAACACATTACAAAGTCGTGAATGGGTTAAAATGACTGGGACCTTGGGGGGAGTTTTATATCCTGTTCCATGGTGCGTATGGCCCATGTAACACCGGTGCCAGGCTGGTAATATGGGCGAGTGTGGGGTGGTTCCCGTGCACTGACCTGACCCCACAGCCCTATACAGCAGGTCTATCACCTCCCAGTACACAGGCAGCCAGATCACACTGGTTCCAGTCAGATCAGCCTCCTCCAGACTGGGAGAGAAGCAGTCAGAGAGGATTCCTGTACAGACAGAATTACCGCGGGACGTTAATAATCATCTTCACCACACAGAGATTCCTACGCCTCAGTACTCCCCTACATTATTACTACTAGGGGCTTCCCACACCCTACATTACTACTAGTGGCTTCTCACATCCTTCATTACTACTAGGGGCTTCCCACACCCCAGGACTCCCCTACATTACTACTACTAGGGGCTTCTCACACCTCAGTACTCCCCTACATTACTACTACTAGGGGCTTCTCACACCCCAGGACTCCCCTACATTACTACTACTAGGGGCTTCTCACATCCTACATTACTACTAGGGGCTACCCACACCCCAGTACTCCCCTACATTACTACTACTAGGGGCTTTCCACATGCCAGGACTCCCCTACATTACTACTACTAGGGGCTTCTCACATCCTACATTACTACTAGGGGCTACCCACACCCCAGTACTCCCCTACATTATTACTACTAGGGGCTTCCCACACCATACATTACTACTAGGGGCTCCCCACACCCCAGGACTCCCCTACATTACTACTAGGGGCTTCTCACATCCTACATTACTACTAGGGGCTCCCCACACCCCAGGACTCCCCTACATTACTACTACTACTACTAGGGCCTTCCCACACCCCAGGACTCCCCTACATTACTACTAGGGGCTTCTCACATCCTACATTACTACTAGGGGCTTCTCACACCCCAGGACTCCCCTACATTACTACTACTAGGGGCTTCTCACACCCCAGGACTCCCCTACATTACTACTACTAGGGGCTCCCCACACCTCAGTACTCCCCTACATTACTACTACTAGGGGCTTCCCACACCCCAGGACTCCCCTACATTACTACTACTAGGGGCTTCTCACACCCCAGGACTCCCCTACATTACTACTACTACTACTAGGGGCATCCCACACCCCAGGACTCCCCTACATTACTACTACTACTAGGGGCTTTCCACACCCCAGGACTCCCCTACATTACTACTACTAGGGGCTTCCCACACCCTACATTACTACTAGTAGAGGCTTCCCATACCCCAAGACTCCCCTACATTACTACTACTAGTGGCTTCCCATACCCCAGGACTCCCCTACATTACTACTACTAGGGGCTTCCCACACCTCAGTACTCCCCTACATTACTACTACTAGGGGCTTCTCACACCCTACATTACTACGAGGGGCTCCCCACACCCCAGGACTCCACAACATTACTACTACTAGGGGCTCCCCACACACTACATTACTACTAGGGGCTCCCCACACCCCAGGACTCCCCTACATTACTACTACTAGGGGCTTCTCACACCCCAGGACTCCCCTACATTACTACTACTAGGGGCTTCTCACACCCCAGGACTCCCCTACATTACTACTACTACTACTAGGGGCGTCCCACACCCCAGGACTCCCCTACATTACTACTACTACTACTACTAGAGGCTTTCCACACCCCAGGACTCCCCTACATTACTACTACTACTAGGGGCTTCCCACACCCTACATTACTACTAGGGGCTCACCACACCCCAGGACCCCCCTACATTTCTACTATTAGTGGCTTCCCATACCCCACTACGCCCCTACATTACTACTACTAGGGGCTTCCCATACCCCAGGACTCCCCTACATTACTACTACTAGGGGCTTCCCACGCCCTACATTACTACTAGGGGCTCCCCACACCTCAGTACTCCCCTACATTACTACTACCAGGGGCTTCACACACCCCAGGACTCCTCTACATTACTACTACCAGGGGCTTCACACACCCCAGGACTCCTCTACATTACTACTACTAGGGGCTTCCAATACCCCAGGACTCCCCTACATTACTACTACTAGGGGCTTCCAATACCCTAGGACTCCCCTACATTACTACTACTAGGGGCTTCCAATACCACAGGACTCCCCTACATTACTACTACTAGGGGCTTCCCATTCCCCAGGACTCCCCTACATTACTACTACTAGGGGTTTCCCACACCCCAGGACTCCCCTACATTACTACTACTACCAGGGGCTTCCCACACCCCAGGATTCCCCTACATTACTACTACTACCAGGGGTTTCCCACACCCCAGGATTCCCCTACATTACTACTACTACTACTACTAGGGGCTTCTCACACCCCAGAACTCCCCTACATTACTACTACTACCAGGGGCTTCCCACACCCCAGGATTCCCCTACATTACTACTACTACTACTAGAGCCTTCCCACACCCCAAGACTCCCCTACATTACTACTACGACTAGGTGCTTCCCACACCCCAGGACTCCCCTACATTACTACTACTAGGGGCTTCTCACACCCCAGGACTCCCCTACATTACTACTACTAGGGGCTTTCCACATGCCAGGACTCCCCTACATTACTACTACTAGGGGTTTCCCACACCCCAGGACTCCCCTACAGTACTACTACTAGGGGTTTCCCACACCCAGGACTCCCCTACATTACTACTAGAGCCTTCCCACACCCCAGGACTCCCCTACATTGCTACTACTACCAGGGGTTTCCCACACCCCAAGACTCCCCTACATTACTACTACTACTACTAGGGGCTTCCCACACCCCAGAACTCCCTTACATTACTGCTAGAGCCTTCCCACACCCCAAGACTCCCCTACATTACTACTACTACTACTAGGGGCTTCTCACACCCCAGGACTCCCCTACATTACTACTACTAGGGGATTCTCACACCCCAGAACTCCCCTACATTACTACTACTAGGGGCTTCCCATTCCCCAGGACTCCCCTACATTACTACTACTAGGGGTTTCCCACACCCCAGGACTCCCCTACATTACTACTACTACCAGGGACTTCCCACACCCCAGGATTCCCCTACATTACTACTACTACCAGGGGTTTCCCACACCCCAGGATTCCCCTACATTACTACTACTACTACTACTAGGTGCTTCTCACACCCCAGAACTCCCCTACATTACTACTACTACCAGGGGCTTCCCACACCCCAGGATTCCCCTACATTACTACTACTACTACTAGAGCCTTCCCACACCCCAAGACTCCCCTACATTACTACTACGACTAGGTGCTTCCCACACCCCAGGACTCCCCTACATTACTACTACTAGGGGCTTCTCACACACCAGGACTCCCCTACATTACTACTACTAGGGGCTTTCCACACCCCAGGACTCCCCTACATTACTACTACTAGGGGTTTCCCACACCCCAGGACTCCCCTACATTACTACTACTAGGGGTTTCCCACACCCAGGACTCCCCTACATTACTACTAGAGCCTTCCCACACCCCAGGACTCCCCTACATTGCTACTACTACCAGGGGTTTCCCACACCCCAAGACTCCCCTACATTACTACTACTACTACTAGGGGCTTCCCACACCCCAGAACTCCCCTACATTACTGCTAGAGCCTTCCCACACCCCAAGACTCCCCTACATTACTACTACTACTACTACTAGGGGCTTCTCACACCCCAGAACTCCCCTACATTACTACTACTAGGGGCTTCCCACACCCCAGGACTCCCCTACATTACTACTACTAGGGGCTTTCCACACCCCAAGACTCCCCTACATTACTACTACTACTACTAGGGGCTTCTCACACCCCAGAACTCCCCTACATTACTACTAGGGCCTTCCCGCACCCCAAGACTCCCCTACATTACTACTACTAGAGCCTTCCCACACCCCAAGACTCCCCTACATTACTACTACTACTAGGGGCTTATCACACCCCAGGACTCCCCTACATTACTACTACTACTAGGTGCTTCCCATACCCCAGAACTCCCCTACATTACTACTAGAGCCTTCCCACACCCCAAGACTCCCCTACATTACTACTACTACTAGGGGCTTATCACACCCCAGGACTCCCCTACATTACTACTACTAGGGGCTTCTCACACCCCAGAACTCCCCTACATTACTACTACAAGGGGCTTCCCACACCCCAGAACTCCCCTACATTACTACTACAAGGGGCTTCCCACACCCCAGGACTCCCCTACATTACTACTTCTACTAGGGGCTTCCCACACCCCAGGACTCCCCTACATTACTACTACTAGGGGCTTTCGACACCCCAAGACTCCCCTACATTACTACTACTACTACTAGGGGCTTCTCACACCCCAGAACTCCCCTACATTACTACTAGAGCCTTCCCACACCCCAAGACTCCCCTACATTACTACTACTACTAGGGGCTTCTCACACCCCATGACTCCCCTAGATTACTACTACTAGGGGCTTCTCACACCCCAGAACTCCCCTACATTACTACTACTAGGGGCTTCTCACACCCCAGAACTCCCCTACATTACTACTACTAGGGGCTTCCCACACCCCAGGACTCCCCTACATTACTACTACTAGGGGCTTTCCACACCCCAGGACTCCCCTACATTACTACTACTAGGGGCTTCTCACACCCCAGGACTCCCCTACATTACTACTACTAGGGGTTTCCCACACCCCAGGACTCCCCTACATTACTACTACTAGGGGTTCCCACACCCAGGACTCCCCTACATTACTACTAGAGCCTTCCCACACCCCAGGACTCCCCTACATTACTACTACTACCAGGGGTTTCCCACACCCCAAGACTCCCCTACATTACTACTACTACTACTAGGGGCTTCTCACACCCCAGAACTCCCCTACATTACTACTAGAGCCTTCCCACACCCCAAGACTCCCCTACATTACTACTACTACTAGGGGCTTCCCACACCCCAGAATTCCCCTACATTACGACTACTACTACTACTAGGGGCTTCTCACACCCCAGAACTCCCCTACATTACTACTAGAGCCTTCCCACACCCCAAGACTCCCCTACATTACTACTACTACTAGGGGCTTCTCACACCCCAGGACTCCCCTACATTACTACTACTAGGGGCTTCTCACACCCCAGAACTCCCCTACATTACTACTACTAGGGGCTTCCCACACCCCAGGACTCCCCTACATTACTACTACTAGGGGCTTTCCACACCCCAAGACTCCCCTACATTACTACTACTACTACTAGGGGCTTCTCACACCCCAGAACTCCCCTACATTACTACTATAGCCTTCCCACACCCCAAGACTCCCCTACATTACTACTACTATGGGCTTCTCACACCCCAGAACTCCCCTACATTACTACTAGAGCCTTCCCACACCCCAAGATTCCCCTACATTACTACTACTAAGGGCTTATCACACCCCAGAACTCCCCTAAATTACTACTACTACTAGGTGCTTCCCATACCCCAGAACTCCCCTACATTACTACTAGAGCCTTCCCACATCCCAAGACTCCCCTACATTACTACTACTACTAGGTGCTTCTCACACCCCAGAACTCCCCTACATTACTACTACTACCAGGGGCTTCCCACACCCCAGGATTCCCCTACATTACTACTACTACTACTAGAGCCTTCCCACACCCCAAGACTCCCCTACATTACTACTACGACTAGGTGCTTCCCACACCCCAGGACTCCCCTACATTACTACTACTAGGGGCTTCTCACACACCAGGACTCCCCTACATTACTACTACTAGGGGCTTTCCACACCCCAGGACTCCCCTACATTACTACTACTAGGGGTTTCCCACACCCCAGGACTCCCCTACATTACTACTACTAGGGGTTTCCCACACCCAGGACTCCCCTACATTACTACTAGAGCCTTCCCACACCCCAGGACTCCCCTACATTGCTACTACTACCAGGGGTTTCCCACACCCCAAGACTCCCCTACATTACTACTACTACTACTAGGGGCTTCCCACACCCCAGAACTCCCCTACATTACTGCTAGAGCCTTCCCACACCCCAAGACTCCCCTACATTACTACTACTACTACTACTAGGGGCTTCTCACACCCCAGAACTCCCCTACATTACTACTACTAGGGGCTTCCCACACCCCAGGACTCCCCTACATTACTACTACTAGGGGCTTTCCACACCCCAAGACTCCCCTACATTACTACTACTACTACTAGGGGCTTCTCACACCCCAGAACTCCCCTACATTACTACTAGGGCCTTCCCGCACCCCAAGACTCCCCTACATTACTACTACTAGAGCCTTCCCACACCCCAAGACTCCCCTACATTACTACTACTACTAGGGGCTTATCACACCCCAGGACTCCCCTACATTACTACTACTACTAGGTGCTTCCCATACCCCAGAACTCCCCTACATTACTACTAGAGCCTTCCCACACCCCAAGACTCCCCTACATTACTACTACTACTAGGGGCTTATCACACCCCAGGACTCCCCTACATTACTACTACTAGGGGCTTCTCACACCCCAGAACTCCCCTACATTACTACTACAAGGGGCTTCCCACACCCCAGAACTCCCCTACATTACTACTACAAGGGGCTTCCCACACCCCAGGACTCCCCTACATTACTACTTCTACTAGGGGCTTCCCACACCCCAGGACTCCCCTACATTACTACTACTAGGGGCTTTCGACACCCCAAGACTCCCCTACATTACTACTACTACTACTAGGGGCTTCTCACACCCCAGAACTCCCCTACATTACTACTAGAGCCTTCCCACACCCCAAGACTCCCCTACATTACTACTACTACTAGGGGCTTCTCACACCCCATGACTCCCCTAGATTACTACTACTAGGGGCTTCTCACACCCCAGAACTCCCCTACATTACTACTACTAGGGGCTTCTCACACCCCAGAACTCCCCTACATTACTACTACTAGGGGCTTCCCACACCCCAGGACTCCCCTACATTACTACTACTAGGGGCTTTCCACACCCCAGGACTCCCCTACATTACTACTACTAGGGGCTTCTCACACCCCAGGACTCCCCTACATTACTACTACTAGGGGTTTCCCACACCCCAGGACTCCCCTACATTACTACTACTAGGGGTTCCCACACCCAGGACTCCCCTACATTACTACTAGAGCCTTCCCACACCCCAGGACTCCCCTACATTACTACTACTACCAGGGGTTTCCCACACCCCAAGACTCCCCTACATTACTACTACTACTACTAGGGGCTTCTCACACCCCAGAACTCCCCTACATTACTACTAGAGCCTTCCCACACCCCAAGACTCCCCTACATTACTACTACTACTAGGGGCTTCCCACACCCCAGAATTCCCCTACATTACGACTACTACTACTACTAGGGGCTTCTCACACCCCAGAACTCCCCTACATTACTACTAGAGCCTTCCCACACCCCAAGACTCCCCTACATTACTACTACTACTAGGGGCTTCTCACACCCCAGGACTCCCCTACATTACTACTACTAGGGGCTTCTCACACCCCAGAACTCCCCTACATTACTACTACTAGGGGCTTCCCACACCCCAGGACTCCCCTACATTACTACTACTAGGGGCTTTCCACACCCCAAGACTCCCCTACATTACTACTACTACTACTAGGGGCTTCTCACACCCCAGAACTCCCCTACATTACTACTATAGCCTTCCCACACCCCAAGACTCCCCTACATTACTACTACTATGGGCTTCTCACACCCCAGAACTCCCCTACATTACTACTAGAGCCTTCCCACACCCCAAGATTCCCCTACATTACTACTACTAAGGGCTTATCACACCCCAGAACTCCCCTAAATTACTACTACTACTAGGTGCTTCCCATACCCCAGAACTCCCCTACATTACTACTAGAGCCTTCCCACATCCCAAGACTCCCCTACATTACTACTACTACTAGGGGCTTCTCACACCCCAGGACTCCCCTACATTACTACTACTAGGGGCTTCTCACACCCCAGAACTCGCCTACATTACTACTACTAGGGGCTTCCCACACCCCAGGACTCCCCTACATTACTACTACTACTTCAACTAGGGGCTTCCCACACCCCAGGACTCCCCTACATTACTACTACTAGGGGCTTTCGACACCCCAAGACTCCCCTACATTACTACTACTACCACTACTAGGGGTTTCTCACACCCCAGAACTCCCCTACATTACTACTAGAGCCTTCCCACACCCCAAGACTCCCCTACATTACTACTACTACTACTACTAGGGGCTTCTCACACCCCAGAACTCCCCTACATTACTACTAGAGCCTTCCCACACCCCAGGACTCCCCTACATTACAACTACAAGGGGTTTCCCATACCCAGGACTCCCCTACATTACTACTAGAGCCTTCCCACACCCCAGGACTCCCCTACATTACTACTACTACCAGGGGTTTCCCACACACCAAGACTCCCCTACATTACTACTACTACTGCTAGGGGTTTCCCACACACCAAGACTCCCCTACATTACTACTACTACTACTAGGGGCTTCTCACACCCCAGAACTCCCCTACATTACTACTACCATCACTACTAGGGGCTTCTCACATCCCAGAACTCCCCTGCATTACTACTAGAGACTTCCCACACCCCAAGACTCCCCTACATTACTACTACGACTACGGGCTTCTCACACCCCAGGACTCCCCTACATTACTACTACTACTAGGGGCTTCCCATACCCCAGAACTCCCCTACATTACTATAACTAGGGGCTTCCCACACCCCAAGACTCCCCTACATTACTACTACTAGGGGCTTCCCATACCCCTGGACTCCCCTACATTACTACTACTAGGGGCTTTCCACACTCCAGGACTCCCCTACATTACTACTAGGGGTTTCCCACACCCCAGGACTCCCCTACATTACTACTACTAGGGGTTTCCCACACCCAGGACTCCCCTACATTACTACTAGAGCCTTCCCACACCCCAGGACTCCCCTACATTACTACTACTACCAGGGGTTTCCCACACCCCAGAACTCCCCTACATTACTACTACTAGGGGCTTCTCACACCCCAGAACTCCCCTGCATTACTACTAGAGTCTTCCCACACCCCAAGACTCCCCTACATTACCACTACGACTAGGGGCTTCTCACACCCCAGGACTCCCCTACATTACTACTACTAGGGGCTTCTCACACCCCAGAACTCCCCTACATTACTACTACTAGGGGCTTTCCACACCCCAGGACTCCCCTACATTACTACTACTAGGGGTTTCCCACACCCCAGGACTCCCCTACATTACTACTACTAGGGGTTTCCCACACCCAGGACTCCCCTACATTACTACTACTAGGGGCTTCCCACACCCCAGGACTCCCCTACATTACTACTACTACCAGGGGTTTCCCACACCACAAGACTCCCCTACATTACTACTACTACTAGGGGCTTCCCACACCCCAGAACTCCCCTACATTACTACTAGAGCCTTCCCACACCCCAAGACTCCCCTACATTACTACTAGTACTACTACTAAGGGCTTCCCACACCCCAGGACTCCCCTACATTACTACTACTAGGGACTTCCCACACCCCAGGACTCCCCTACATTACTACAACTAGGGGCTTCCCACACCCCAGGACTCCCCTACATTACTACTACTAGGGGCTTCCCACACCCCAGGACTCCCCTACATTACTACTACTACTTCTACTAGGGGCTTCCCACACCCCAGGACTCCCCTACATTACTACTACTACTACTAGGGGCTTCTCACACCCCAGAACTCCCCTACATTACTACTAGAGCCTTCCCACACCCCAAGACTCCCCTACATTACTACTACTACTAGGGGCTTCTCACACCCCAGGACTCCCCTACATTACTACTACTAGGGGCTTCTCACACCCCAGAACTCCCCTACATTACTACTACTAGGGGCTTCCCACACCCCAGGACTCCCCTACATTACTACTACTAGGGGCTTTCCACACCCCAAGACTCCCCTACATTACTACTACTACTACTAGGGGCTTCTCACACCCCAGAACTCCCCTACATTACTACTATAGCCTTCCCACACCCCAAGACTCCCCTACATTACTACTACTATGGGCTTCTCACACCCCAGAACTCCCCTACATTACTACTAGAGCCTTCCCACACCCCAAGATTCCCCTACATTACTACTACTAAGGGCTTATCACACCCCAGAACTCCCCTAAATTACTACTACTACTAGGTGCTTCCCATACCCCAGAACTCCCCTACATTACTACTAGAGCCTTCCCACATCCCAAGACTCCCCTACATTACTACTACTACTAGGGGCTTCTCACACCCCAGGACTCCCCTACATTACTACTACTAGGGGCTTCTCACACCCCAGAACTCGCCTACATTACTACTACTAGGGGCTTCCCACACCCCAGGACTCCCCTACATTACTACTACTACTTCAACTAGGGGCTTCCCACACCCCAGGACTCCCCTACATTACTACTACTAGGGGCTTTCGACACCCCAAGACTCCCCTACATTACTACTACTACCACTACTAGGGGTTTCTCACACCCCAGAACTCCCCTACATTACTACTAGAGCCTTCCCACACCCCAAGACTCCCCTACATTACTACTACTACTACTACTAGGGGCTTCTCACACCCCAGAACTCCCCTACATTACTACTAGAGCCTTCCCACACCCCAGGACTCCCCTACATTACAACTACAAGGGGTTTCCCATACCCAGGACTCCCCTACATTACTACTAGAGCCTTCCCACACCCCAGGACTCCCCTACATTACTACTACTACCAGGGGTTTCCCACACACCAAGACTCCCCTACATTACTACTACTACTGCTAGGGGTTTCCCACACACCAAGACTCCCCTACATTACTACTACTACTACTAGGGGCTTCTCACACCCCAGAACTCCCCTACATTACTACTACCATCACTACTAGGGGCTTCTCACATCCCAGAACTCCCCTGCATTACTACTAGAGACTTCCCACACCCCAAGACTCCCCTACATTACTACTACGACTACGGGCTTCTCACACCCCAGGACTCCCCTACATTACTACTACTACTAGGGGCTTCCCATACCCCAGAACTCCCCTACATTACTATAACTAGGGGCTTCCCACACCCCAAGACTCCCCTACATTACTACTACTAGGGGCTTCCCATACCCCTGGACTCCCCTACATTACTACTACTAGGGGCTTTCCACACTCCAGGACTCCCCTACATTACTACTAGGGGTTTCCCACACCCCAGGACTCCCCTACATTACTACTACTAGGGGTTTCCCACACCCAGGACTCCCCTACATTACTACTAGAGCCTTCCCACACCCCAGGACTCCCCTACATTACTACTACTACCAGGGGTTTCCCACACCCCAGAACTCCCCTACATTACTACTACTAGGGGCTTCTCACACCCCAGAACTCCCCTGCATTACTACTAGAGTCTTCCCACACCCCAAGACTCCCCTACATTACCACTACGACTAGGGGCTTCTCACACCCCAGGACTCCCCTACATTACTACTACTAGGGGCTTCTCACACCCCAGAACTCCCCTACATTACTACTACTAGGGGCTTTCCACACCCCAGGACTCCCCTACATTACTACTACTAGGGGTTTCCCACACCCCAGGACTCCCCTACATTACTACTACTAGGGGTTTCCCACACCCAGGACTCCCCTACATTACTACTACTAGGGGCTTCCCACACCCCAGGACTCCCCTACATTACTACTACTACCAGGGGTTTCCCACACCACAAGACTCCCCTACATTACTACTACTACTAGGGGCTTCCCACACCCCAGAACTCCCCTACATTACTACTAGAGCCTTCCCACACCCCAAGACTCCCCTACATTACTACTAGTACTACTACTAAGGGCTTCCCACACCCCAGGACTCCCCTACATTACTACTACTAGGGACTTCCCACACCCCAGGACTCCCCTACATTACTACAACTAGGGGCTTCCCACACCCCAGGACTCCCCTACATTACTACTACTAGGGGCTTCCCACACCCCAGGACTCCCCTACATTACTACTACTACTTCTACTAGGGGCTTCCCACACCCCAGGACTCCCCTACATTACTACTACTACTACTAGGGGCTTCTCACACCCCAGAACTCCCCTACATTACTACTAGAGCCTTCCCACACCCCAAGACTCCCCTACATTACTACTACTACTAGGGGCTTCTCACACCCCAGGACTCCCCTACATTACTTCTACTACTAGGGGCTTCTCACACCCCAGGACTCCCCTACATTACTACTACTACTAGGGGCTTCTCACACCCCAGAACTCCCCTACATTACTACTACTACTAAGGGCTTCTCACACCCCAGAACTCCCCTACATTACTACTACTTCTAGGGGCTTCTCACACCCCAGAACTCCCCTACATTACTACTACTACTAGGGGCTTCTCACACCCCAGAACTCCCCTACATTACTACTACTACTAGGGGCTTCTCACACCCCAGAACTCCCCTACATTACTACTACTACTAGGGGCTTCTCACACCCCAGAACTCCCCTACATTACTACTACTACTAGGGGCTTCCCACACCCCAGGACTCCCCTACATTACTACTACTAGGGGCTTCCCACACCCCAGGACTCCCCTACATTACTACTACTAGGGGCTTCCCACACCGCAGGACTCCCCTACATTACTACTACTAGGGGCTTCTCACACCCCAGGACTCCCCTACATTACTACTACTACTACTTCTAGGGGCGTCCCACACCCCAGGACTCCCCTACATTACTACTAGGGTCTTCCCACACCCCGGGACTCCCCTACATTACTACTAGGGCCTTCCCACACCCCAGGACTCCCCTACATTACTACTAGGGGCTCCATGGGACAAATAGGAGGGATGAGGAACAGTGGATAAGACCAGGGGATCGATGTATGGTATATATCACTGCCCGTATGACATCACAATGACTGGTGAGTGCCATTTTATAGCACCGCCTGACTGCTGTGTGATGGACTCCTACCTAGGTAAGTGCTTCTGTGTCACACAGTAATTATATAGATAGACCTGACTGCTGTGTGATGGACTCCAACCTAGGTAAGTCCTTCTGTTACACACAGTAATGATATAGATACACCTGACTGCTGTGTGATGGACTCCTACCTAGGTAAGTGCTTCTGTTACACACAGTAATGATATAGATACACCTGACTGCTGTGTGATGGAGTCCTACCTAGGTAAGTGCTTCTGTTACACACAGTAATTATATATAGATACACCTGACTGCTGTGTGATGGACTCCTACCTAGGTAAGTGCTTCTGTTACACACAGTAATTATATAGATACACCTGACTACTGTATGATGGACTCCTACCTAGGTAAGTGCTTCTGTGTCACACAGTAATTATATAGATACACCTGACTGCTGTGTGGTGGACTCCAACCTAGGTAAGTCCTTCTGTTACACACAGTAATGATATAGATACACCTGACTGCTGTGTGATGGAGTCCTACCTAGGTAAGTGCTTCTGTCACACACACTAATTATATAGATACACCTGACTGCTGTGTGATGGATTCCTACCTAGGTAAGTACTTCTGTTACACACAGTAATTATATAGATACACCTGACTGCTGTGTGATGGATTCCTACCTAGGTAAGTACTTCTGTTACACACAGTAATTATATAGATACACCTGACTGCTGTGTGATGGACTCCTACCTAGGTAAGTGCTTCTGTTACACACAGTAATTATATAGATACACCTGACTGCTGTGTGATGGACTCCTACCTAGGTAAGTGCTTCTGGTACACACGGTAATTATATAGATACACCTGACTGCTGTGTGATGGACTCCTACCTAGGTAAGTGCTTCTGTTACACACAGTAATTATATAGATACACCTGACTGCTGTATGATGGACTCCTACCTAGGTAAGTGCTTTGGTTACACACAGTAATTATATAGAAACACCTGACTGCTGTATGATGGACTCCTACCTTGGTAAGTGCTTATGTTACACACAGTAATTATATAGATACACCTGACCGCTGTATGATGGACTCCTACATAGGTAAGTGCTTCTGTTACACACAGTAATTATATAGATACACCTGACTACTGTGTGATGGACTCCTACCTAGGTAAGTGCTTTGGATACACACAGTAATTATATAGATACACCTGACTGCTCTATGATGGTCTCCTACCTAGGTAAGTGCTTTGGATACACACAGTAATTATATAGATACACCTGACTGCTGTGTGATGGACTCCTACCTAGGTAAGTGCTTTGGTTACACACAGTACTACAGTCTGTTCTGTATATTACACTTCACATGACGGGATTTTTTTTTTTAAATATTTTATATATATATATTTATTTTTTTTTTTTTTTTTTTTTACCACTGAATACTAGATTCATATTCTATTTATTATTAATTTATATAGCGCCAACTAATTCCGCAGCGCTGTACAATTGGGAATAGACATACAGAGGTATTAAATAGTACAATCAGATGTTTACCCTTTGAGTGCTAGAGAATGTGAAGTGTGTTGTACATTCCATGAATCAAAGGGTTAATCAGAGATTTGTGTGTTATGAGCGTGTGGGAAACGCTCTTCTAAATCAATTACATACGAAGTATAACCTCCGCTCCACCGCAAACAACTCGCTACGTATACCACAATACAAGAAAGAAGCAGGAAGATCTGCCTTCTCCTACAGAGCGCCAATGGCCTGGAACAATCTGCCTGAAATAACCAGATCTGCTCCCAGTCTAAAATCCTTAAAAGTAAATGCTCCTCTATATCTAAAAACAGAGTGTAACTGTTTATAATTCTAAAATTTCCATATGAATATTTGTATGTATATTTAATAACATGTAATATATAGTGTTTCTCAATTTGTATAAATAAGCAACCCTCTACTGTAAACTGTCCAGGACACACTTGAAAACGAGAGAAATCTCAATGTATTCTTCCTGGTAAAACATTTTCTAAATAAATAAATAAATAAATAAATTACTAAATTCATTTTACTATTTCAGGCTAAAAGATGTGAAATACATTGCACCCATGGAAAACATAGGGTTAAGGTTAAACTTGGGGTGGAGATGGGAGAGAGAGGAGTACACAGGGGTACAAATCAGGTGAAATGGGGGGAGTATCTTGGGGTGGTGATGGGAGTACACAGGTGGGGGGCAGATCAGGTGAAATTGGGGGGGGAGTATCTTGGGGTGGTGATGGGAGTACACAGGTGGGGGGCAGATCAGGTGAAATGGGGGGAGTATCTTGGGGTGGTGATGGGAGTACACAGGGGTACAAATCAGGTGAAATGGGGGGAGTATCTTGGGGTGGTGATGGGAGGACACAGGGGTACAAATCAGGTGAAATAGAGGGAGTATCTTGGGGTGGTGATGGGAGGACACAGGTGGGGGGCAGATCAGGTGAAATGGGGGGAGTATGTTGGGGTGGTGATGGGAGGACACAGGGGTACAAATCAGGTGAAATGGGAGGAGTATCTTGGGGTGGTGATGGGAGGACACAGGGGTACAAATCAGGTGAAATGGGAGGAGTATCTTGGGGTGGTGATGGGAGTACACAGGTGGGGGTACAAATCAGGTGAAATGGGGGGGGAGTATCTTGGGGTGGTGATGGGAGTACACAGGTGGGGGGCAGATCAGGTGAAATGGGGGGAGTATCTTGGGGTGGTGATGGGAGGACACAGGTGGGGGGCGGATCAGGTGAAATGGGGGGAGTATCTTGGGGTGGTGATGGGAGTACACAGGGGTACAAATCAGGTGAAATGGTGGGAGTATCTTGGGGTGGTGATGGGAGTACACAGGTGGGGGGCAGATCAGGTGAAATGGGGGGAGTATCTTGGGGTGGTGATGGGAGGACACAGGTGGGGGGCGGATCAGGTGAAATGGGGGGAGTATCTTGGGGTGGTGATGGGAGTACACAGGGGTACAAATCAGGTGAAATGGTGGGAGTATCTTGGGGTGGTGATGGGAGTACACAGGGGTACAAATCAGGTGAAATGGGAGGAGTATCTTGGGGTGGTGATGGGAGTACACAGGGGTACAAATCAGGTAAAATGGGGGGAGTATCTTGGGGTGGTGATGGGAGGAGACAGGTGGGGGGCAGATCAGGTGAAATGGCGGGAGTATGTTGGGGTGGTGATGGGAGGACACAGGGGTACAAATCAGGTGAAATGGCAGGGGACCGTATATCACAAAAAAAGAAAAGTAGTGAATACGTTTAGTCAGTTGTAATACATCACACAATGTTTAGGTCATTTTGCAGATTGGTTGAACATTTGAATGCCACAATGGCACCCAAAGGGTTAAAGTGGTGTAAAGATGACAGTTCCACTTTACTCCTCTGTATCTAGGTGCATATTGCCCTTCGGTGTCCCACACATGGCAGTAAAGAGGGTGTCCTTGTGAAAGAGCGCACAGTGTTACGGTACAATCAGAATGTCGCTGTGATTAAAATGGCGACAGGAAAATGTCTCAGTGCGGGAAAGCGTGAAATTATCATGTCACAGACCGAAACGTATCCAGCGATGTCAGAACAAGCAGCACTGCAACTCCCATCATCCTTTCCATCTCCGACGTTTCACAAGTGAACTAACGCTGCCTGATCGCTGTCTCACTGCCGGTGAGGTGATTATCTCCAGTACTAGAGACAAATAGGAATCCGCCTCACATAGGACAGCGATAGTAGAGACACAAATAGGAATCCGCCTCACATAGGACAGCGATAGTAGAGACACAAATAGGAATCCGCCTCACATAGGACAGCGATAGTAGAGACAAATAGGAATCCCTCTCACATAGGACAGCGATAGTAGTGACACAAATAGGAATCCCTCTCACATAGGACAGCGATAGTAGAGACAAATAGGAATCCGCCTCACATAGGACAGCGATAGTAGAGACACGAATAGGAATCCCTCTCACATAGGACAGCGATAGTAGTGACACAAATAGGAATCCCTCTCACATAGGACAGCGATAGTGGAGACAAATAGGAATCCACCTCACATAGGACAGCGATAGTAGAGACACAAATTGGAATCCACCTCACACAGGACAGCGATAGTAGAGACACAAATAGGAATCCGCCTCACATAGGACAGCGATAGTAGAGACACAAATAGGAATCCCTCTCACATAGGACAGAGATAGTAGAGACACAAATAGGAATCCGCCTCACATAGGACAGAGATAGTAGAGACACAAATAGGAATCCGCCTCACATAGGACAGCGATAGTAGAGACACAAATAGGAATCCCTCTCACATAGGACAGCGATAGTAGAGACACAAATAGGAATCCATCTTACATAGGACAGAGATAGTAGAGACACAAATAGGAATCCGCCTGACAAAGGACAGCGATAGTAGAGACACAAATAGGAATCCCTCTCACATAGGACAGCGATAGTAGAGACACAAATAGGAATCCGCCTCACATAGGACAGCGATAGTAGAGACACAAATAGGAATCCCTCTCACATAGGACAGCGATAGTAGAGACAAATAGGAATCCGCCTCACATAGGACAGCGATAGTAGAGACACAAATAGGAATCTACCTCACATAGGACAGCGATAGTAGAGACACAAATAGGAATCCGCCTCACATAGGACAGCGATAGTAGAGACACAAATAGGAATCCCTCTCACATAGGACAGAGATAGTAGAGACACAAATAGGAATCCGCCTCACATAGGACAGCGATAGTAGAGACACAAATAGGAATCCGCCTCACATAGGACAGCGATAGTAGAGACACAAATAGGAATCCCTCTCACATAGGACAGCGATAGTAGAGACACAAATAGGAATCCATCTTACATAGGACAGAGATAGTAGAGACACAAATAGGAATCCGCCTCACATAGGACAGCGATAGTAGAGACACAAATAGGAATCCCTGTCACATAGGACAGAGATAGTAGAGACAAATAGGAATCCGCCTCACATAGGACAGCGATAGTAGAGACACAAATAGGAATCATCTCACATAGGACAGCGATAGTGGAGACACAAATAGGAATCCGCCTCACATAGGACAGCGATAGTAGAGACACAAATAGGAATCCGCCTCACATAGGACAGAGATAGTAGAGACACAAATAGGAATCCGCCTCACATAGGACAGAGATAGTAGAGACAAATAGGAATCCCTCTCACATAGGACAGCGATAGTAGAGACAAATAGGAATCCCTCTCACATAGGACAGCGATAGTAGAGACAAATAGGAATCATCTCACATAGGACAACGATAGTAGAGACAAATAGGAATCCGCCTCACATAGGACAGCGATAGTAGAGACAAATAGGAATCCGCCTCACATAGGACAGCGATAGTAGAGACACAAATAGGAATCCGCCTCACATAGGACAGCGATAGTAGAGACAAATAGGAATCCCTCTCACATAGGACAGCGATAGTAGTGACACAAATAGGAATCCGCCTCACATAGGACAGCGATAGTAGAGACAAATAGGAATCCCTCTCACATAGGACAGCGATAGTAGAGACACAAATAGGAATCCGCCTCACATAGGACAGCGATAGTAGAGACACAAATAGGAATCCCTCTCACATAGGACAGCGATAGTAGTGACACAAATAGGAATCCGCCTCACATAGGACAGCGATAGTAGAGACACAAATAGGAATCCCTGTCACATAGGACAGCGATAGTAGAGACAAATAGGAATCCCTCTCACATAGGACAGCGATAGTAGTGACACAAATAGGAATCCGTCTCACATAGGACAGCGATAGTAGAGACACAAATAGGAATCCACCTCACATAGGACAGCGATAGTAGAGACAGAAATAGGAATCCCTGTCACATAGGACAGCGATAGTAGAGACACAAATAGGAATCCATCACATAGGACAGAGATAGTAGAGACACAAATAGGAATCCCTGTCACATAGGACAGCGATAGTAGAGACACAAATAGGAATCCGTCTCACATAGGACAGCGATAGTAGAGACACAAATAGGAATCCCTGTCACATAGGACAGCGATAGTAGTGACACAAATAGGAATCCGTCTCACATAGGACAGCGATAGTAGAGACACAAATAGGAATCCCTCTCACATAGGACAGCGATAGTAGAGACACAAATAGGAATCCCTGTCACATAGGACAGCGATAGTAGAGACACAAATAGGAATCCCTCTCACATAGGACAGCGATAGTAGAGACAAAAATAGGAATCCCTCTCACATAGGACAGCGATAGTAGAGACACAAATAGGAATCCGCCTCACATAGGACAGCGATAGTAGAGACACAAATAGGAATCCGCCTCACATAGGACAGCGATAGTAGAGACACAAATAGGAATCCGCCTCACATAGGACAGCGATAGTAGAGACAAATAGGAATCCGCCTCACATAGGACAGCGATAGTAGAGACACAAATAGGAATCCCTGTCACATAGGACAGCGATAGTAGAGACACAAATAGGAATCCCTGTCACATAGGACAGCGATAGTAGTGACACAAATAGGAATCCGTCTCACATAGGACAGCGATAGTAGAGACACAAATAGGAATCCGCCTCACATAGGACAACGATAGTAGAGACACAAATAGGAATCCCTGTCACATAGGACAGCGATAGTAGAGACACAAATAGGAATCCCTCTCACATAGGACAGCGATAGTAGTGACACAAATAGGAATCCGTCTCACATAGGACAGCGATAGTAGAGACACAAATAGGAATCCGCCTCACATAGGACAGCGATAGTAGAGACACAAATAGGAATCCCTCTCACATAGGACAGCGATAGTAGAGACACAAATAGGAATCCGCCTCACATAGGACAACGATAGTAGAGACACAAATAGGAATCCCTCTCACATAGGACAGCGATAGTAGAGACACAAATAGGAATCCGCCTCACATAGGACAGCGATAGTAGAGACACAAATAGGAATCCGCCTCACATAGGACAGCGATAGTAGAGACACAAATAGGAATCCGCCTCACATAGGACAGCGATAATAGAGACAAATAGGAATCCCTCTCACATAGGACAGCGATAGTAGAGACAAATAGGAATCCCTCTCACATAGGACAGCGATAGTAGTGACACAAATAGGAATCCGTCTCACATAGGACAGCGATAGTAGAGACACAAATAGGAATCCCTCTCACATAGGACAGCGATAGTAGAGACACAAATAGGAATCCCTGTCACATAGGACAGCGATAGTAGAGACACAAATAGGAATCCCTGTCACATAGGACAGCGATAGTAGAGACACAAATAGGAATCCGCCTCACATAGGACAGCGATAGTAGAGACACAAATAGGAATCCCTCTCACATAGGACAGCGATAGTAGAGACACAAATAGGAATCCCTCTCACATAGGACAGCGATAGTAGAGACACAAATAGGAATCCGCCTCACATAGGACAGCGATAGTAGAGACACAAATAGGAATCCGCCTCACATAGGACAACGATAGTAGAGACACAAATAGGAATCCGCCTCACATAGGACAGCGATAGTAGAGACACAAATAGGAATCCCTGTCACATAGGACAGCGATAGTAGAGACACAAATAGGAATCCCTCTCACATAGGACAGCGATAGTAGAGACACAAATAGGAATCCCTGTCACATAGGACAGCGATAGTAGAGACACAAATAGGAATCCCTGTCACATAGGACAGCGATAGTAGAGACACAAATAGGAATCCGCCTGACATAGGACAGCGATAGTAGAGACACAAATAGGAATCCGCCTCACATAGGACAGCGATAGTAGAGACACAAATAGGAATCCGCCTCACATAGGACAGCGATAGTAGAGACACAAATAGGAATCCGCCTCACACAGGACAGCGATAGTAGAGACACAAATAGGAATCCGCCTCACATAGGACAGCGATAGTAGAGACACAAATAGGAATCCGCCTCACATAGGACAGCGATAGTAGAGACAAATAGGAATCCCTCTCACATAGGACAGCGATAGTAGTGACACAAATAGGAATCCGCCTCACATAGGACAGCGATAGTAGAGACACAAATAGGAATCCGCCTCACATAGGACAGCGATAGTAGAGACACAAATAGGAATCCGCCTCACATAGGACAGCGATAGTAGAGACACAAATAGGAATCCCTCTCACATAGGACAGCGATAGTAGAGACACAAATAGGAATCCCTGTCACATAGGACAGCGATAGTAGAGACACAAATAGGAATCCGCCTCACATAGGACAGAGATAGTAGAGACACAAATAGGAATCCGCCTCACACAGGACAGCGATAGTAGAGACACAAATAGGAATCCCTCTCACATAGGACAGCGATAGTAGAGACACAAATAGGAATCCGCCTCACATAGGACAGCGATAGTAGAGACACAAATAGGAATCCGCCTCACACAGGACAGCGATAGTAGAGACACAAATAGGAATCCGCCTCACATAGGACAGCGATAGTAGAGACACAAATAGGAATCCCTCTCACATAGGACAGCGATAGTAGAGACAAAAATAGGAATCCCTCTCACATAGGACAGCGATAGTAGAGACACAAATAGGAATCCGCCTCACATAGGACAGAGATAGTAGAGACACAAATAGGAATCCGCCTCACATAGGACAGCGATAGTAGAGACACAAATAGGAATCCGCCTCACATAGGACAGCGATAGTAGAGACACAAATAGGAATCCCTCTCACATAGGACAGCGATAGTAGAGACACAAATAGAAATCCCTCTCACATAGGACAGCGATAGTAGAGACACAAATAGGAATCCCTGTCACATAGGACAGCGATATTAGAGACACAAATAGGAATCCGCCTCACATAGGACAGCGATAGTAGATACACAAATAGGAATGCGCCTCACATAGGACAGCGATAGTAGAGACACAAATAGGAATCCGCCTCACATAGGACAGCGATAGTAGAGACACAAATAGGAATCCCTCTCACATAGGACAGCGATAGTAGAGACACAAATAGGAATCCGCCTCACATAGGACAGCGATAGTAGAGACACAAATAGGAATCCCTCTCACATAGGACAGCGATAGTAGAGACACAAATAGGAATCCCTGTCACATAGGACAGCGATAGTAGAGACACAAATAGGAATCCCTCTCACATAGGACAGCGATAGTAGAGACACAAATAGGAATCCCTCTCACATAGGACAGCGATAGTAGAGACACAAATAGGAATCCCTCTCACATAGGATAGCGATAGTAGAGACACAAATAGGAATCCGCCTCACATAGGACAGCGATAGTAGAGACACAAATGGGAATTCGCCTCACATAGGACAGCGATAGTAGAGACACAAATAGGAATCCCTCTCACATAGGACAGCGATAGTAGAGACACAAATAGGAATCCGCCTCACATAGGACAGCGATAGTAGAGACACAAATAGGAATCCGCCTCACATAGGACAGCGATAGTAGAGACACAAATAGGAATCCGCCTCAAATAGGACAGCGATAGTAGAGACACAAATAGGAATCCCTCTCACATAGGACAGCGATAGTAGAGACACAAATAGGAATCCGCCTCACATAGGACAGCGATAGTAGAGACACAAATAGGAATCCCTCTCACATAGGACAGCAATAGTAGAGACACAAATAGGAATCCGCCTCACATAGGACAGCGATAGTAGAGACACAAATAGGAATCCGCCTTACATAGGACAGCGATAGTAGTGACACAAATAGGAATCCGCCTCACATAGGACAGCGATAGTAGAGACACAAATAGGAATCCGCCTCACATAGGACAGCGATAGTAGAGACACACATTGGAATCCGCCTCACATAGGACAGCGATAGTAGAGACACAAATAGGAATCCCTCTCACATAGGACAGTGATAGTAGAGACACAAATAGGAATCCCTCTCACATAGGACAGCGATAGTAGAGACACAAATAGGAATCCCTCTCACATAGGACAGCGATAGTAGAGACACAAATAGGAATCCCTCTCACAAAGGACAGCGATAGTAGAGACACAAATAGGAATCAATCACATAGGACAGTGATAGTAGAGACACAAATGGGAATCCGCCTCACATAGGACAGCAATAGTAGAGACACACATTGGAATCCGCCTCACATAGGACAGCGATAGTAGAGACACAAATAGGAATCCCTCTCACATAGGACAGCGATAGTAGAGACACAAATAGGAATCCCTCTCACATAGGACAGCGATAGTAGAGACACAAATAGGAATCCCTCTCACATAGGACAGCTATAGTAGAGACACAAATAGGAATCCGTCTCACACAGGACAGCGATAGTAGAGACACAAATAGGAATCCGCCTCACATAGGACAGCGATAGTAGAGACACAAACAGGAATCCGCCTCACACAGGATAGCGATAGTAGAGACACACATAGGAATCCGCCTCACATAGGACAGCGATAGTAGAGACACAAATAGGAATCCGCCTCACATAGGACAGCGATAGTAGAGACACAAATAGGAATCCCTCTCACATAGGACAGCGATAGTAGAGACACAAATAGGAATCCCTCTCACATAGGACAGCGATAGTAGAGACACAAATAGGAATCCGCCTCACATAGGACAGCGATAGTAGAGACACGAATAGGAATCCCTCTCACATAGGACAGCGATAGTAGAGACACAAATAGGAATCCGCCTCACATAGGACAGCGATAGTAGAGACACAAATAGGAATCCCTCTCACATAGGACAGCGATAGTAGAGACACAAATAGGAATCCGCCTCACATAGGACAGCGATAGTAGAGACACAAACAGGAATCCGCCTCACATAGGACAGCGATAGTAGACACAAATAGGAATCCCTCTCACATAGGACAGCGATAGTAGAGACACAAATAGGAATCCGCCTCACATAGGACAGCGATAGTAGAGACACAAATAGGAATCCCTCTCACATAGGACAGAGATAGTAGTGACACAAATAGGAATCCGCCTCACATAGGACAGCGATAGTACAGACACAAATAGGAATCCGCCTCACATAGGACAGAGATAGTAGTGACACAAATAGGAATCCGCCTCACATAGGACAGCGATAGTAGAGACACAAATAGGAATCCCTCTCACATAGGACAGCGATAGCAGGGACACAAATAGGAATCCGCCTCACATAGGACAGCGATAGTAGAGACACAAATAGGAATCCCTCTCACATAGGATAGCGATAGTAGAGACACAAATAGGAATCCGCCTCACATAGGACAGCGATAGTAGTGACACAAATAGGAATCCGCCTCACATAGGACAGCGATAGTAGAGACACAAATAGGAATCCCACTCACATAGGACAGCGATAGTAGAGACACAAATAGGAATCCGCCTCACATAGGACAGCGATAGTAGAGACACAAACAGGAATCCGCCTCACATAGGACAGCGATAGTAGAGACACAAATAGGAATCCCTCTCACATAGGACAGCGATAGTAGAGACACAAATAGGAATCCATCTTACATAGGACAGAGATAGTAGAGACACAAATAGGAATCCATCTCACATAGGACAGAGATAGTAGAGACACAAATAGGAATCCCTCTCACATAGGACAGCGATAGTAGAGACACAAATAGGAATCCGCCTCACATAGGACAGAGATAGTAGAAACACAAATAGGAATCAGCCTCACATAGGACAGAGATAGTAGAGACACAAATAGGAATCCCTCTCACATAGGATAGCGATAGTAGAGACACAAATAGGAATCCCTCTCACATAGGACAGCGATAGTAGAAACACAAATAGGAATCCGCCTCACATAGGACAGAGATAGTAGAGACACAAATAGGAATCCCTCTCACATAGGACAGCGATAGTAGAGACACAAATAGGAATCCATCTCACATAGGACAGCGATAGTAGAGACACAAATAGGAATCCACCTCACATAGGACAACGATAGTAGAGACACAAATAGGAATCCACCTCATATAGGACAGCGATAATAGAGACACAAATAGGAATCCGCCTCACATAGGACAGCGATAGTACAGACACAAATAGGAATCCATCTCACATAGGACAGAGATAGTAGAGACACAAATAGGAATCCCTCTCACATAGGACAGCGATAGTACAGACACAAATAGGAATCCATCTCACATAGGACAGAGATAGTAGAGACACAAATAGGAATCCATCTCACATAGGACAGCGATAGTAGAGACACAAATAGGAATCCGCCTCACATAGGACAGCGATAGTAGAAACACAAATAGGAATCCGCCTCACATAGGACAGAGATAGTAGAGACACAAATAGGAATCCCTCTCACATAGGACAGCGATAGTAGAGACACAAATAGGAATCCGCCTCACATAGGACAGCGATAGTAGAGACACAAATAGGAATCCGCCTCACATAGGACAGCGATAGTAGAGACACAAATAGGAATCCGCCTCACATAGTACAGAGATAGTAGAGACACAAATAGGAATCCGCCTCACATAGGACAGCGATAGTAGAGACACAAATAGGAATCCGCCTCACATAGGACAGCGATAGTAGAGACACAAATAGGAATCCCTCTCACATAGTACAGAGATAGTAGAGACACAAATAGGAATCCGCCTCACATAGGACAGCGATAGTAGAGACACAAATAGGAATCCCTCTCACATAGGACAGCGATAGTAGAGACACAAATAGGAATCCGCCTCACATAGGACAGCGATAGTACAGACACAAATAGGAATCCATCTCACATAGGAGAGAGATAGTAGAGACACAGATAGGAATCCATCTCACATAGGACAGCGATAGTAGAGACACAAATAGGAATCCACCTCACACAGGACAGCGATAGTAGAGACACAAATAGGAATCCACCTCACATAGGACAGAGATAGTAGAGACACAAATAGGAATCCCTCTCACATAGGACAGCGATAGTAGAGACACAAATAGGAATCCGCCTCACATAGGACAACGATAGTAGAGACACAAATAGGAATCCACCTCACATAGGACTGCGATAGTAGAGACACAAATAGGAATCCCTCTCACATAGTACAGAGATAGTAGAGACACAAATAGGAATCCGCCTCACATAGGACAGAGATAGTAGAGACACAAATAGGAATCCCTCTCACCTAGGACAGCGATAGTAGAGACACAAACAGGAATCCGCCTCACATAGGACAGCGATAGTAGAGACACAAATAGGAATCCCTCTCACATAGGACAGCGATAGTAGAGACACAAATAGGAATCCCTCTCACATAGGACAGCGATAGTAGAGACACAAATAGGAATCCGCCTCACATAGGACAGCGATAGTAGAGACACAAATAGGAATCCGCTTCACATAGGACAGCGATAGTAGAGACACAAATAGGAATCCCTCTCACACAGGACAGCGATAGTAGAGACACAAATAGGAATCCCTCTCACATAGGACAGCGATAGTAGACACAAATGGGAATCCGCCTCACATAGGACAGCGATAGTAGAGACACAAATAGGAATCCGCCTCACATAGGACAGCGATAGTAGAGACACAAATAGGAATCCCTCTCACATAGGACAGCGATAGTAGAGACACAAATAGGAATCCGCCTCACATAGGACAGCGATAGTAGAGACACAAATAGGAATCCCTCTCACATAGGACAGAGATAGTAGAGACACAAATAGGAATCCGCCTCACATAGGACAGCGATAGTAGAGACACAAATAGGAATCCGCCTCACATAGGACAGCGATAGTAGAGACACAAATAGGAATCCGCCTCACATAGGACAGCGATAGTAGAGACACAAATAGGAATCCCTCTCACACAGGACAGCGATAGTAGAGACACAAATAGGAATCCGCCTCACATAGGACAGCGATAGTAGAGACACAAATAGGAATCCCTCTCACATAGGACAGCGATAGTAGAGACACAAATAGGAATCCCTCTCACATAGGACAGTGATAGTAGAGACACAAATAGGAATCTGCCTCACATAGGACAGCGATAGTAGAGACACAAATAGGAATCCCTCTCACATAGGACAGCGATAGTAGAGACACAAATAGGAATCCGCCTCACATAGGACAGCGATAGTAGAGACACAAATAGGAATCCGCCTCACATAAGACAGCGATAGTAGAGACACAAATAGGGATCCGCCTCACATAGGACAGCGATAGTAGAGACAAAAATAGGAATCCGCCTCACATAGGACAGCGATAGTAGAGACACAAATAGGAATCCCTCTCACATAGGACAGCGATAGTAGAGACACAAATAGGAATCCGCCTCACATAGGACAGCGATAGTAGAGACACAAATAGAAATCCCTCTCACATAGGACATCGATAATCCACAAACCTCACGGCTGCTTCTTTCTCCCTTCATTTCACCGTGCCTTCAGCCTTAATACCCAGCGCTTCAACCCTTCACTTTAATTCCCAGTAGCAATTAGTCTTACACTCCCAGCCATCATCTGACTCCCTCAGTAGCAGAAGGTAAAGACAGGTAAACCCCAATTAAATCAGTGGGAACTTCCATCCCCCGTATGGAAGCAGTTGGGTTAGTCCAGTATAGCTCATCTGACCTCCCTTATGCCAAGGTCAAACATTGGACCTCCCCACTGGTGTGTCACTGATTTACTACCTCTCCTCTGGGACATGAGTATTTCTCTGCTGGAGCCCAGGTGAGTCAATCAGAGGTAAGTACCTGTGTCCAGTAGGAATCCATTATTGTGGGGGATAATTATTTTGATTAGTAATAATGTGTTTGTTGGTAGTAATCTGTTAGTAATAATACATTAGTAGTAATATGTTAGTAATAATAATATGTTGGTAATAATTGTGTTAGTAATAATATTGTTAGTAATAATAATGTTAGTAATAATAATATGTTGGTATTAATTGTGTTAGTAATAATAATGTTAGTAATAATAATATGTTGGTAATAATTGTGTTAGTAATAATAATGTTAGTAAATATTTAATTCTGTGTCTATGAAGTGAATGTGAGGAATAGGAGGTGTTTAACCCCCATATCATGCAGAGGCCTACAAAACCCGTCCGTGCCATGAACTGGACACCTCCACAGCATTTAACCATTTGAGTGCCACCCTGGTAAGTATTAAGTTGGCTATATGTAACGTGATTATAATATACATGATATGTAAAATGATATAACTAACGTGACTGGAGCTCTGGTTTAATTGGAGACGTTTATGGAAATCTCCATGGAGACCAGTCCAGCCCTGCGCTGTGTGTTCTTCATACACATCGGGGGTTATGTGATAAAGAGGAGATAACGTCTCCAGTTCCTATGTTATTCTATGGAGATTTTAGTGCACAGACTTCTGTACAGAATAACATGGGCTTTAGAGAAGTGATATCACTGGAGAAGTTATCTCCCCTGTATCACCCCTTAGTACATCTCCCCCATGGTATAAAATGAAGATCTAATTCCCCTATATACACATATATCACCAAATTAGTGTGTCTGTAATGTGCCTGGCACCCATTCACTGCCGGACACGTATGATAAATACACAGTGTGGGGCCCTGCAGACTGGATTTGTTATACACATAATTATCACTAGATTTCCATTCCCTGTCTCTTTAATGTTCAGACCTTTTAGTCCAAACAGTAATAAAACTGGGATAAATGATCCCCAGGAGACAAAGAGAGGGGCGGACACGGCATTGTTCCCTTTGTGTATTTGGGATTTCACCCCCTCCCATTGTTATTAGGACTCTCCTGCAGGACAATGACTTCTGTCCTCTGGTCTGTTTGATCTGAGGGAGGAGACGTCAGTAAATGACCCCCCCACTTCATACAATCCAGGGGACATGGGGTCAGACTCATTCCATGGAGATACAGAGAGGAGACATCAATAAATCCTCTCCCAATACAATGGACCCAGTCTGTCAACCCCCCCCCCCCCCGGCTCTAGGACCCCCCCCCCACTTCTATACAATCCAGGGGACATGGGGTCGGACTCATTCCATGAGATGAGATGGACACCATTTCTATACAGAGAGGAGACATCAGTAAATCCTCTCCCAATACAATAGGACCCAGTCCGTCACCCCCTACCCCTGGCTCTAGGACCCCCCCCCCACTTCTATACAATCCAGGGGACATGGGGTCGGACTGATTCCATGAGATGAGATGGACACCATTTCTATACAGAGAGGAGACATCAGTATAATCCTCTCCCAATACAATAGGACCCAGTCCGTCACCCCCCCCGGTCCGGCTCTAGGACCCCCCCCACTTCTATACAATCCAGGGGACATGGGGTCGGACTGATTCCATGAGATGGACACCATTTCTATACAGAGAGGAGACATCAGTATAATCCCCTCCCAATACAATAGGACCCAGTCCGTCACCCCCCCGCCCGGCTCTAGGACCCCCCCCACTTCTATACAATCCAGGGGACGTGGGGTCGGACTCATTCCATGAGATGAGATGGACACCATTTCTATACAGAGAGGAGACATCAGTATAATCCCCTCCCAATACAATAGGACCCAGTCCGTCACCCCCCCGCCCGGCTCTAGGACCCCCCCCACTTCTATACAATCCAGGGGACATGGGGTCGGACTCATTCCATGAGATGAGATGGACACCATTTCTATACAGAGAGGAGACATCAGTAAATCCTCTCCCAATACAATGGACCCAGTCTGTCAACCCCCCCCCCCCCCGGCTCTAGGACCCCCCCCCACTTCTATACAATCCAGGGGACATGGGGTCGGACTCATTCCATGAGATGAGATGGACACCATTTCTATACAGAGAGGAGACATCAGTAAATCCTCTCCCAATACAATAGGACCCAGTCCGTCACCCCCTACCCCTGGCTCTAGGACCCCCCCCCCCCACTTCTATACAATCCAGGGGACATGGGGGTCGGACTGATTCCATGAGATGAGATGGACACCATTTCTATACAGAGAGGAGACATCAGTATAATCCTCTCCCAATACAATAGGACCCAGTCCGTCACCCCCCCCGGTCCGGCTCTAGGACCCCCCCCACTTCTATACAATCCAGGGGACATGGGGTCGGACTGATTCCATGAGATGGACACCATTTCTATACAGAGAGGAGACATCAGTATAATCCCCTCCCAATACAATAGGACCCAGTCCGTCACCCCCCCCGCCCGGCTCTAGGACCCCCCCCCACTTCTATACAATCCAGGGGACGTGGGGTCGGACTCATTCCATGAGATGAGATGGACACCATTTCTATACAGAGAGGAGACATCAGTATAATCCCCTCCCAATACAATAGGACCCAGTCCGTCACCCCCCGCCCGGCTCTAGGACCCCCCCCACTTCTATACAATCCAGGGGACGTGGGGTCGGACTCATTCCATGAGATGAGATGGACACCATTTCTATACAGAGAGGGGAGTTCCTGTCCTCTCCATTACATATACACACCCATACCTGCGAAGTTTTGAAACAGGGATACCCGGAGAGTAACCCTGTCAGTGCCCAGGGGGAGGAAAATGACGCAAATCGCATCATAAAATGGGCGGGGCTTAGTCTCGGGGGCGGGACGAAAAACACAAAAAAACCCTGCAAAATGGATGTAAGAGGGCGGGGAGTGGGAGGAAATGGACGGGAGTTTCTACTTAAACTCCTCCCACCCTGTGATTCACACATTGCCCCGGAGACCCGGTAATTCAGTCTGAAATCCAGAGTCTCCAGGGCAAAACCAGAGAGTTCCCAGGTATGCACACACCCCACTCACTGGGGTCACGTATGTACACTGACACGTCATACAGCTCAACCCCTTCACCCCCAGAGCTCTATTACACACACATACCACTCACTGGGGTCACGTATGTACACTGACACGTCATACAGCTCAACCCCTTCACCCCCCAGAGCTCTATTACACACACATACCACTCACTGGGGTCACGTATGTACACTGACACGTCATACAGCTCAACCCCTTCACCCCCAGAGCTCTATTACACACACATACCACTCACTGGGGTCACGTATGTACACTGACACGTCATACAGCTCAACCCCTTCACCCCCAGAGCTCTATTACACACACATACCACTCACTGGGGTCACGTATGTACACTGACACGTCATACAGCTCAACCCCTTCACCCCCAGAGCTCTATTACACACACATACCACTCACTGGGGTCACGTATGTACACTGACACGTCATACAGCTCAACCCCTTCACCCCCAGAGCTCTATTACACACACATACCACTCACTGGGGTCACGTATGTACACTGACACGTCATACAGCTCAACCCCTTCACCCCCAGAGCTCTATTACACACACACACACATACCACTCACTGGGGTCACGTATGTACACTGACACGTCATACAGCTCAACCCCTTCACCCCCAGAGCTCTATTACACACACATACCACTCACTGGGGTCACGTATGTACACTGACACGTCATACAGCTCAACCCCTTCACCCCCAGAGCTCTATTACACACACATACCACTCACTGGGGTCACGTATGTACACTGACACGTCATACAGCTCAACCCCTTCACCCCCAGAGCTCTATTACACACACATACCACTCACTGGGGTCACGTATGTACACTGACACGTCATACAGCTCAACCCCTTCACCCCCAGAGCTCTATTACACACACATACCACTCACTGGGGTCACGTATGTACACTGACACGTCATACAGCTCAACCCCTTCACCCCCAGAGCTCTATTACACACATACCACTCACTGGGGTCACGTATGTACAGCTCAACCCCTTCACCCCCAGAGCTCTATTACACACACATACCACTCACTGGGGTCACGTATGTACAGCTCAACCCCTTCACCCCCAGAGCTCTATTACACACACATACCACTCACTGGGGTCACGTATGTACAGCTTAACCCCTTCACCCCCAGAGCTCTATTACACACACATACCACTCACTGGGGTCACGTATGTACAGCTTAACCCCTTCACCCCCAGAGCTCTATTACACACACATACCACTCACTGGGGTCACGTATGTACAGCTCAACCCCTTCACCCCCAGAGCTCTATTACACACACATACCACTCACTGGGGTCACGTATGTACAGCTCAACCCCTTCACCCCCAGAGCTCTATTACACACACATACCACTCACTGGGGTCACATATGTACAGCTTAACCCCTTCACCCCCAGAGCTCTATTACACACACATACCACTCACTGGGGTCACATATGTACAGCTTAACCCCTTCACCACCACCACAGCTCTATTACATACACATAGCACTCACTGGGGTCACGTATGTACACTGACATGTCATACAGTTTAATAAGAAAAATATACGGTGCACCACTGTCTACATGTGATCATAGGATATTCTGTAAGAATACATGGATTGTGCTCGAGACATATATAGGAATAAACAAAACAGAAAAAGAAATCTCATTACAGCACCATATCCCTCTCCTATATTACTGGGACAACAGGACAAACACAAAGGTCAAGTAAAGGGGAAAGAATAAATAAAATCATTAAAATATAACTTTTATTTCTCCCTTAACTATTCAGAATTGCAAATTCTATTGGTTCTCCAATAATAGCAACGTTGTTAATAAATGATTAAGTCCTCCACACTGTCTTAACATATTCACCCGCAGAGGACAAAATCTGCAAGTTGCCTAGACCTATTCCGTGGATTTATTTCATAATAAGAGAGTTACAACTTAAAATCACACTGGCACTGCAGAGATACTGATACACAAAGTCTGTGTTCAGCGACCCGACGATCGTTTCGCCATTACAGCTTCATCAAGGGGTGGAGAGCCGGCTCAAAAAGCCCGGTTTTATACTCTCTTGCCCTTCCCCTAATAGGTAACACCCAAATCATTTTATAATTAACTCCTTCGGAGTATCTTTTATGTTCTCTCAGATATTAACCCTTCAGTTGTAAATCCTACATCACGCAACCGATAGCCATGCAAAGATCTCAATATAATTCGACAGAACGGAACTTAATAGGATTTCATTCTATTCTCACACTGAGATGAACCTGACTCATACCAAGTGTTATATCTCACTCTCTTTTTTCGAGTTATTCTTCTCGAAACAATGAATATCCAGCCAACTAGATGGAAATCATCCTCGTAAATATACAAAGCAAAACCCGCTTATCACCATTATCAAAGAGCAATAGAGTAAACATTGTGAATAATCACCATACCCATAATAAGTCTTGCTCCAAAAGGTTTTTTGAATATACAGAAGGAGCCACATGATACTAAATTCATCTTTATTTAACCTTCTTATGATAAAGTACTGAACTCCAAAATAGCTCGATCATCCAGTTACAATAGTATCTAATGGAATATAAATATAACTTGCTAGTGCTTCAATAGTCCCAAAATCATAATTAGTACAGGATATTATGAAATGGGTCTCCTACTTTACCATAAGATAATGGGATTCTCTGATTTATCAATCATTTAATCCTCAATAGAGAACCCCACTACTATTATATTTAGCAGTGGGGATAATTTAAGCGTGCAGAATTGTCAATAACGCTTAGACATCAAAAAGTTCTCCAAAATATTCTTAGATATGTACTGATAGGCGCATTCCTTCATTCAATCCATTTGGCCAAAGTGTATTAAGATTAAAAATCCAGCTATTTTCACTCTTTAATAACTCTTTCTCCACATCTCCTTTCCTCAAACCCAGAGAGATGCGATTCAAGCCAAATACTTTGATATTGGTTTTTGAGTCATGTTTTTCCAAAAAATGTCTACTCATTCTTGTTAATGATTTGCCCTTGTTCTTATCCCTAAGAGCATTTTCAATGTTTCTTAGATGTTCTCTTATTCTTATCTTCAACTTCCTATATGTTTTCCCAACATACAATTTATGACATGGGCATTGTATTGCATAAACCACATTTTCTGTGTCACAGTTAATATAATGATTAAACTTACACCATTTTTGGAAACGATTATAATATTCCAATGGTGTTAACCATATGTGCACATACTTTACAATGCCCACATGGAAAACTTCCTATTATGGGCAATTTTCTTATTTTCTTTTGAGTAAAATGACTCCTAACCAATTTGTCTTTAAGGTTAGGGGATCGTCTACAACTCATCTGAGGTGACTCTCCAATGACTTTTTTCAAAACAATATCTGATTGTAACACTGGCCAATGTTTTGGTCAGTATTTGCCGTATAGAATCCCATTGATTGTTATGGGTACTGATAAACCTAATGGTGTTATCTTGCTTTTTCTCTCTTTTTGAGAGTAATGTCGCCCTTGAGGTATGCATTGCTCTTGACCTGGCTTTCTTTATGCTGGTTTTAGAATAACCTCGTTCCAACAAGCGAACTGTAAGTTCCTCCGCTCTTTTATTAAATAATTCCTTTGTGGAACAATTCCTTTTAACACGTAAAAACTCCCCAATAGGTACCGACCTTATCACTGATTTCAAATGAAAACTCCTGGCATGTAAAATGCTATTTTTGGATGTTGGTTTCCTATACAAATCTGTATGGAGACATCCATCCTCCCCTTTAAAGATCGTGAGATCCAAAAAGTTTATTCTTATATTGTTGAAATCTAGGGTCAACCTTAGATTAAAATCATTCTCATTTAAATTTTTGATAAGGTTTTGTAACTCCACAATATCACCATTCCATAGGATAAATAAATCATCTATATAGCAAATCATCTATATAACAAACCTGAATCAGAAAATACAGATAACATCAATTTGTTCGATTATGAGTGTTTTTTTGATGTAAAACATGCACATAAAGACAATAAGGATCATCAGGGGGCTCAAAACTTAGACCCTCTTGATGATTTAATTAATTTGATGAACAATAGTCCAGTTAATTCATATGGGACATTGAAATCTAAATCTGTGTTTACTCCCCCTACTCATATTTGTCCCCAGGTACAGATCTTTGGGGAACTTGTTATGAGGGACATTATTGCAGTACCAGAAAGAGAAGGGCCATACAATCTTAATAAACAACAAGCTGAAGCAATTAAAGAAATTTCCCAATGGGATGATATTGAAATGAAACCCTCGGATAAAAGGGGTAACATTGTACTTTGGCCTAAGAATTTGTATTTGACCGAGGCTTTTAAGTAACTAAATAATAAAGAGTGTTATCAAAAGTTGCATAATGATCCAACTGCTGACTTTCTTGCGGTATATACAAAAATGATTAATGATGCTAAAGAAAATGATATTATCACTTTAGATACAAAAAAATTTTTGGAGGTTCATAATCCAGTGGTACTGACTTTTTATTTACTTCCAAAAATACATAAAAATTTGACAACACCTCCTGGGAGACCCATTGTCTCCAGCCTAGGCAGTCTGACAGAAAAAGCCTCACAATATTTGGATAATGTTTTAAAGGGATAGTAATACTTCATTTTAACTTTATTTTATTTTGTAGGCATTAAAAAAACATGAAGAATGATATAAGTCTTATCTCTGAAACATTTATGGTTTAAGAGATATTCACAAACAAAGTATCCCACCCCTGTTCAACCAGATAAGAAGGGAGATGCCCAGGTAGACTGCAGAGAGGGACAATCTTCAATTAAGATAATGGAAAAAGCTGAAAAACTTGTCAAGGGGGGGAAGGGCTTTCATTGTTTTCATACAAAGAAAATTGTCCCCTTCTGTTATCTGTACTGTCATACAACCAGACTCACATCTGAGAAGAGATGGCTTACACTAGGAAAAAGGGGCGGGGAGGGGAACTTTGCTTGTGAATATCTCATAAACCATAAAGGTTTGAGAGATAAGACTTATATCATTCTTCATGTTTTTTTAATGCCTACAAAATAAAATAAAGTTAAAACGAAGTGTTACTATCCCTTTAAGACAATATGTTGTTAATCTACCCTCATATATAAGAGATACAACAGATTTATTGGTTCAATTGGATCAATTACCAATAGATAATTCAATTACTTTGGTGTCTTGTGATGTAGAAACTCTATATACATCTATTCACCATGAGATGGGAATAAGAGCAGTTGAACATTTAAAAAAAAAAAAGATGTATCTGTGACTTGAGAATTATAGGACCTTTCTCTTAAAACTATTGAGATTCGTGTTAACTCATAACTATTTTCTCTTTCATAACCATTACTATTTACAAACCCGGGGTACTGCAATGGGGGCGGCGGCGTGTGCCCCCACGTATGCAAACTTGTACCTCGGGTGGTGGGAGGAGATGATAGTTTTTCGTGACTTACCATCAAACTGGGACACCAGTATACTCACATGGTATCGCTATATAGATGATTTATTTATCCTATGGAATGGTGATATTGTGGAGTTACAAAACCTTATCAAAAATTTAAATGAGAATGACTTTAATCTAAGGTTGACCCTAGATTTCAACAGTATAAGAATAAACTTTTTGGATCTCACGATCTTTAAAGGGGAGGATGGATGTCTCCATACATATTTGTATAGGAAACCTACATCCACAAATAGCATTTTACATGCCAGGAGTTTTCATTTGAAATCAGTGATAAGGTCGGGTACCTATTGGGGAGTTTTTACGTGTTAAAAGGAATTGTTCCACGAAGGAATTATTTAATAAAAGAGCGGAGGAACTTACAGTTCGCTTGTTGGAACGAGGTTATTCTAAAACCAGCATAAAGAAAGCCAGGTCAAGAGCAATGCATACCTCAAGGGCGACATTACTCTCAAAAAGAGAGAAAAAGCAAGATAACACCATTAGGTTTATCAGTACCCATAACAATCAATGGGATTCTATACGGCAAATACTGACCAAACATTGGCCAGTGTTACAATCAGATATTGTTTTGAAAAAAGTCATCGGAGAGTCACCTCAGATGAGTTGTAGACGATCCCCTAACCTTAAAGGGATAGTAATACTTCATTTTAACTTTATTTTATTTCGTAGGCATTAAAAAAACATGAAGAATGATATAAGTCTTATCTCTGAAACCTTTATGGTTTAAGAGATATTCATAAACAAAGTATCCCCCCCCCTGTTCAACCAGATAAGAAGGGAGATGCCCAGGTAGACTGCAGAGAGGGACAATCTTCAATTAAGATAATGGAAAAAGCTGAAAAACTTTTCAAGGGGGGAAGGGCTTTCATTGTTTTCATACAAAGAAAATTGTCCCCTTCTGTTATCTGTACTGTCATACAACCTGATCCACATCTGAGAAGAGATGGCTTACACTAGGAAAAAGGGGCGGGGAGGGGAACTTTGCTTGTGAATATCTCATAAACCATAAAGGTTTGAGAGATAAGACTTATATCATTCTTCATGTTTTTTTAATGCCTACAAAATAAAATAAAGTTAAAACGAAGTGTTACTATCCCTTTAAAGACAAATTGGTTAGGAGTCATTTTACTCAAAAGAAAATTGCCCATAATAGGAAGTTTTCCATGTGGGCATTGTAAAGTATGTGCACATATGGTTAACACCATTGGAATATATAATCGTTTCCAAAAATGGTGTAAGTTTAATCATTATATTAACTGTGACACAGAAAATGTGGTTTATGCAATACAATGCCCATGTCATAAATTGTATGTTGGGAAAACATATAGGAAGTTGAAGATAAGAATAAGAGAACATCTAAGAAACATTGAAAATGCTCTTAGGGATAAGAACAAGGGCAAATCATTAACAAGAATGAGTAGACATTTTTTGGAAAAACATGACTCAAAAAACCAATAATATCAAAGTATTTGGCTTGAATCGCATCTCTCTGGGTTTGAGGAAAGGAGATGTGGAGAAAGAGTTATTAAAGAGTGAAAATAGCTGGATTTTTAATCTTAATACACTTTGGCCAAATGGATTGAATGAAGGAATGCGCCTATCAGCACATATCTAAGAATATTTTGGAGAACTTTTTGATGTCTAAGCGTTATTGACAATTCTGCACGCTTAAATTATCCCCCACTGCTAAATATAATAGTAGTGGGGTTCTCTATTGAGGATTAAATGATTGATAAATCAGAGAATCCCATTATCTTATGGTAAAGTAGGAGACCCATTTCATAATATCCTGTACTAATTATGATTTTGGGACTATTGAAGCACTAGCAAGTTATATTTATATTCCATTAGATACTATTGTAACTGGATGATCGAGCTATTTTGGAGTTCAGTACTTTATCATAAGAAGGTTAAATAAAGATGAATTTAGTATCATGTGGCTCCTTCTGTATATTCAAAAAACTTTTTGGAGCAAGACTTATTATGGGTATGGTGATTATTCACAATGTTTACTCTATTGCTCTTTGATAATGGTGATAAGCGGGTTTTGCTTTGTATATTTACGAGGATGATTTCCATCTAGTTGGCTGGATATTCATTGTTTCGAGAAGAATAACTCGAAAAAAGAGAGTGAGATATAACACTTGGGATGAGTCAGGTTCATGTCAGTGTGAGAATAGAATGAAATCCTATTAAGTTCCGTTCTGTCGAATTATATTGAGATCTTTGCATGGCTATCGGTTGCGTGATGTAGGATTTACAACCGAAGGGTTAATATCTGAGATAACATAAAAGAGACTCCGAAGGAGTTAATTATAAAATGATTTGGGTGTTACCTATTGGGGGAAGGGCAAGAGAGTATAAAACCGGGCTTTTTGAGCCAGCTCTCCACCCCTTGATGAAGCTGTAATGGCGAAACGATCGTCGGGTCGCTGAACACAGACTTTGTGTATCAGTATCTCTGCAGTGCCAGTGTGATTTTAAGTTGTAACTCTCTTATTATGAAATAAATCCACGGAATCTTTATTTCTCTCCTTCTATTATTTTTTGGCCTATATCGATCACCTACCCAGCGGGTCCTTTACCAAATGATTTTTGTGGACTGACCGCTGGGAAGTATGAGCCAGTGGCTCGTTAGTTTTTTTGGGGTGATCACCGTTTGCGGCCGCCTCTTCTCTATTCTTTGCTCCCACTATGAGATATTAAGAGGCAGGTAGGATTTGCGGTTCCTGTATTACTGGAATGCTATTTACTACAGGTATAACTTTATTATGAAATAAATCCACGGAATATGTCTAGGCAACTTGCAGATTTTGTCCTCTGCGGGTGAATATGTAAGACAGTGTGGAGGACTTAATCATTTATTAACAACGTTGCTATTATTGGAGAACGAATAGAATTTGCAATTCTGAATAGTTAAGGGAGAAATATTCATTGTTGCAATTTGGCTTCCTAGCATACTTTTGTTAGGTAGGAAGGAGGTTAAAACCAGAAACTTAATACCATATATATGCTTTGAGTACTCATCACACATTAGGACTGCAGTTTTGTTTTTAATTCGCTAGCTTTTTAAAGGAACTATTAAAAGTTATATTTTAATGATTTTATTTATTCTTTCCCCTTTACTTGACCTTTGTGTTTGTCCCGTTGTCCCAGTAATATAGGAGAGGGATATGGAGCTGTAATGAGATTTCTTTTTGTTTTGTTTATTCATACAGTTTAATCCCTTCACCCCCAGAGCTCTATTACACACATACCACTCACTGGGGTCACGTATGTACACTGACACATCATACAACTCAACCCCTTCACCCCCAGAGCTCTATTACACACATACCACTCACTGGGGTCACGTATGTACACTGACACGTCATACAGCTCAACCCCTTCACCCCCAGAGCTCTATTACACACATACCACTCACTGGGGTCACGTATGTACACTGACACGTCATACAGCTCAACCCCTTCACCCCCAGAGCTCTATTACACACATACCACTCACTGAGGTCATGTATGTACAGGGACACGTCATACAGTTTAACCACTTCAACCCCAGGGGTAGGAGGAAGGGTCCATGTTTCTGGTATCTGATGTAGTGAGTACTGGACATACTGCACTAAGGACAAGGTAGGAGGAAGGGTCCATGTCTGTGGTATCTGATGTAGTGAGTACTGGACATACTGCACTAAGGACAAGGTAGGAGGAAAGGTCCATGTCTCTGGTATCTGATGTAGTGAGTACTGGACATACTGCACTAAGGACAAGGTAGGAGGAAGGGTCCATGTATCTGGTATCTGATGTAGTGAGTACTGGACATACTGCACTAAGGACAAGGTAGGAGGAAAGGTCCATGTCTCTGGTATCTGATGTAGTGAGTACTGGACATACTGCTCTAAGGACAAGGTAGGAGGAAGGGTCCATGTCTGTGGTATCTGATGTAGTGAGTACTGGACATACTGCACTAAGGACAAGGTAGGAGGAAAGGTCCATGTATCTGGTATCTGATGTAGTGAGTACTGGACATACTGCACTAAGGACAAGGTAGGAGGAAAGGTCCATGTCTGTGGTATCTGATGTAGTGAGTACTGGACATACTGCACTAAGGACAAGGTAGGAGGAAGGGTCCATGTCTGTGGTATCTGATGTAGTGAGTACTGGACATACTGCACTAAGGACAGGGTAGGAGTAAAGGTCCATGTCTCTGGTATCTGATGTAGTGAGTACTGGACATACTGCACTAAGGACAAGGTAGGAGGAAGGGTCCATGTGTCTGGTATCTGATGTAGTGAGTACTGGACATACTGCACTAAGGACAAGGTAGGAGGAAGGGTCCATGTCTGTGGTATCTGATGTAGTGAGTACTGGACATACTGCACTAAGGACAAGGTAGGAGGAAGGGTCCATGTCTGTGGTATCTGATGTAGTGAGTACTGGACATACTGCACTAAGGACAAGGTAGGAGGAAGGGTCCATGTGTCTGGTATCTGATGTAGTGAGTACTGGACATACTGCACTAAGGACAAGGTAGGAGGAAGGGTCCATGTCTCTGGTATCTGATGTAGTAAGTACTGGACATACTGCACTAAGGACAAGGTAGGAGGAAAGGTCCATGTCTCTGGTATCTGATGTAGTGAGTACTGGACATACTGCACTAAGGACAAGGTAGGAGGAAGGGTCCATGTCTGTGGTATCTGATATAGTGAGTACTGGACATACTGCACTAAGGACAAGGTAGGAGGAAGGGTCCATGTCTGTGGTATCTGATGTAGTGAGTACTGGACATACTGCACTAAGGACAAGGTAGGAGGAAGGGTCCATGTATCTGGTATCTGATGTAGTGAGTACTGGACATACTGCACTAAGGACAAGGTAGGAGGAAGGGTCCATGTGTCTGGTATCTGATGTAGTGATTACTGGACATACTGCACTAAGGACAAGGTAGGGGGAAGGGTCCATGTCTCTGGTATCTGATGTAGTGAGTACTGGACATACTGCACTAAGGACAAGGTAGGAGGAAGGGTCCATGTCTGTGGTATCTGATGTAGTGAGTACTGGACATACTGCACTAAGGACAAGGTAGGAAGAAGGGTCCATGTCTCTGGTATCTGATGTAGTGAGTACTGGACATACTGCACTAAGGACAAGGTAGGAGGAAGGGTCCATGTCTGTGGTATCTGATGTAGTGAGTACTGGACATACTGCACTAAGGACAAGGTAGGGGGAAGGGTCCATGTCTCTGGTATCTGATGTAGTGAGTACTGGACATACTGCACTAAGGACAAGGTAGGAGGAAGGGTCCATGTCTGTGGTATCTGATGTAGTGAGTACTGGACATACTGCACTAAGGACAAGGTAGGAGGAAAGGTCCATGTGTCTGGTATCTGATGTAGTGAGTACTGGACATACTGCACTAAGGACAAGGTAGGATGAAAGGTCCATGTATCTGGTATCTGATGTAGTGAGTACTGGACATACTGCACTAAGGACAAGGTAGGAGGAAAGGTCCATGTGTCTGGTATCTGATGTAGTGAGTACTGGACATACTGCACTAAGGACAAGGTAGGAGGAAGGGTCCATGTATCTGGTAACTGATGTAGTGAGTACTGGACATACTGCACTAAGGACAAGGTAGGAGGAAATGTCCATGTATCTGGTATCTGATGTAGTGAGTACTGGACATACTGCACTAAGGACAAGGTAGGAGGAAAGGTCCATGTATCTGGTATCTGATGTAGTGAGTACTGGACATACTGCACTAAGGACAAGGTAGGAGGAAAGGTCCATGTGTCTGGTATCTGATGTAGTGAGTACTGGACATACTGCACTAAGGACAAGGTAGGAGGAAGGGTCCATGTCTGTGGTATCTGATGTAGTGAGTACTGGACATACTACACTAAGGACAAGGTAGGAGGAAAGGTCCATGTGTCTGGTATCTGATGTAGTGAGTACTGGACATACTACACTAAGGACAAGGTAGGAGGAAGGGTCCATGTCTGTGGTATCTGATGTAGTGAGTACTGGACATACTGCACTAAGGACAAGGTAGGAGGAAAGGTCCATGTCTGTGGTATCTGATGTAGTGAGTACTGGACATACTGCACTAAGGACAAGGTAGGAGGAAGGGTCCATGTCTGTGGTATCTGATGTAGTGAGTACTGGACATACTGCACTAAGGACAAGGTAGGAGGAAGGGTCCATGTATCTGGTATCTGATGTAGTGAGTACTGGACATACTGCACTAAGGACAAGGTAGGAGGAAGGGTCCATGTCTGTGGTATCTGATGTAGTGAGTACTGGACATACTGCACTAAGGACAAGGTAGGAGGAAAGGTCCATGTATCTGGTATCTGATGTAGTGAGTACTGGACATACTGCACTAAGGACAAGGTAGGAGGAAGGGTCCATGTCTGTGGTATCTGATGTAGTGAGTACTGGACATACTGCACTAAGGACAAGGTAGGAGGAAAGGTCCATGTGTCTGGTATCTGATGTAGTGAGTACTGGACATACTGCACTAAGGACAAGGTAGGAGGAAGGGTCCATGTCTGTGGTATCTGATGTAGTGAGTACTGGACATACTGCACTAAGGACAAGGTAGGAGGAAGGGTCCATGTATCTGGTATCTGATGTAGTGAGTACTGGACATACTGCACTAAGGACAAGGTAGGAGGAAGGGTCCATGTGTCTGGTATCTGATGTAGTGAGTACTGGACATACTGCACTAAGGACAAGGTAGGAGGAAGGGTCCATGTCTGTGGTATCTGATGTAGAGAGTACTGGACATACTGCACTAAGGACAAGGTAGGAGGAAAGGTCCATGTCTGTGGTATCTGATGTAGTGAGTACTGGACATACTACACTAAGGACAAGGTAGGAGGAAGTGTCCATGTCTGTGGAATCTGATATAGTGAGTACTGGACATAGTGCACTAAGGACAAGGTAGGAGGAAGGGTCCATGTGTCTGGTATCTGATGTAGTGAGTACTGGACATACTGCACTAAGGACAAGGTAGGAGGAAAGGTCCATGTCTCTGGTGTCTGATGTAGTGAGTACTGGACATACTGCACTAAGGACAAGGTAGGGGGAAGGGTCCATGTGTCTGGTATCTGATATAGTGAGTACTGGACATACTACACTAAGGACAAGGTAGGAGGAAGGGTCCATGTGTCTGGTATCTGATGTAGTGATTACTGGACATACTGCACTAAGGACAAGGTAGGAGGAAGGGTCCATGTGTCTGGTATCTGATGTAGTGAGTACTGGACATACTGCACTAAGGACAAGGTAGGGGGAAGGGTCCATGTCTGTGGTATCTGATGTAGTGAGTACTGGACATACTGCACTAAGGACAAGGTAGGAGGAAAGGTACATGTCTCTGGTATCTGATGTAGTGAGTACTGGACATACTGCACTAAGGACAAGGTAGGAGGAAGGGTCCATGTGTCTGGTATCTGATGTAGTGAGTACTGGACATACTGCACTAAGGACAAGGTAGGAGGAAGGGTCCATGTCTCTGGTATCTGATGTAGTGAGTACTGGACATACTGCACTAAGGACAAGGTAGGAGGAAGGGTCCATGTGTCTGGTATCTGATGTAGTGACTACTGGACATACTGCACTAAGGACAAGGTAGGAGGAAGGGTCCATGTCTGTGGTATCTGATGTAGAGAGTACTGGACATACTGCACTAAGGACAAGGTAGGAGGAAAGGTCCATGTCTGTGGTATCTGATGTAGTGAGTACTGGACATACTACACTAAGGACAAGGTAGGAGGAAGTGTCCATGTCTCTGGTATCTGATGTAGTGAGTACTGGACATACTGCACTAAGGACAAGGTAGGAGGAAGGGTCCATGTGTCTGGTATCTGATATAGTGAGTACTGGACATAGTGCACTAAGGACAAGGTAGGAGGAAGGGTCCATGTGTCTGGTATCTGATGTAGTGAGTAGTGGACATACTGCACTAAGGACAAGGTAGGAGGAAGGGTCCATGTATCTGGTATCTGATGTAGTGAGTACTAGACATACTGCACTAAGGACAAGGTAGGAGGAAAGGTCCATGTGTCTGGTATCTGATATAGTGAGTACTGGACATAGTGCACTAAGGACAAGGTAGGAGGAAAGGTCCATGTCTGTGGTATCTGATGTAGTGAGTACTGGACATACTACACTAAGGACAAGGTAGGAGGAAGTGTCCATGTCTCTGGTATCTGATGTAGTGAGTACTGGACATACTGCACTAAGGACAAGGTAGGAGGAAGGGTCCATGTGTCTGGTATCTGATATAGTGAGTACTGGACATAGTGCACTAAGGACAAGGTAGGAGGAAGGGTCCATGTGTCTGGTATCTGATGTAGTGAGTAGTGGACATACTGCACTAAGGACAAGGTAGGAGGAAGGGTCCATGTATCTGGTATCTGATGTAGTGAGTACTGGACATACTGCACTAAGGACAAGGTAGGAGGAAAGGTCCATGTGTCTGGTATCTGATATAGTGAGTACTGGACATAGTGCACTAAGGACAAGGTAGGAGGAAGGGTCCATGTATCTGGTATCTGATGTAGTGAGTACTGGACATACTGCACTAAGGACAAGGTAGGAGGAAGGGTCCATGTGTCTGGTATCTGATATAGTGAGTACTGGACATAGTGCACTAAGGACAAGGTAGGAGGAAGGGTCCATGTGTCTGGTATCTGATGTAGTGAGTAGTGGACATACTGCACTAAGGACAAGGTAGGAGGAAGGGTCCATGTATCTGGTATCTGATGTAGTGAGTACTGGACATACCGCACTAAGGACAAGGTAGGAGGAAGGGTCTATGTCTGGTATCTGATGTAGTGAGTACTGGACATACTGCACTAAGGACAAGGTAGGAGGAAATGTCCATGTATCTGGTATCTGATGTAGTGAGTACTGGACATACTGCACTAAGGACAAGGTAGGAGGAAGGGTCCATGTCTGTGGTATCTGATGGAGTGAGTACTGGACATACTGCACTAAGGACAAGGTAGGAGGAAGGGTCCATGTCTGTGGTATCTGATGTAGTGAGTACTGGACATACTGCACTAAGGACAAGGTAGGAGGAAAGGTCCATGTCTCTGGTATCTGATGTAGTGAGTACTGGACATACTGTACTAAGGACAAGGTAGGAGGAAAGGTCCATGTCTCTGGTATCTGATGTAGTGAGTACTGGACATACTGCACTAAGGACAAGGTAGGAGGAAAGGTCCATGTCTCTGGTATCTGATATAGTGAGTACTGGACATACTGCACTAAGGACAAGGTAGGAGGAAGGGTCCATGTATCTGGTATCTGATGTAGTGAGTACTGGACATACTGCACTAAGGACAAGGTAGGAGGAAAGGTCCATGTCTCTGGTATCTGATGTAGTGAGTACTGGACATACTGCACTAAGGACAAGGTAGGAGGAAAGGTCCATGTCTCTGGTATCTGATGTAGTGAGTACTGGACATACTACACTAAGGACAAGGTAGGAGGAAGGGTCCATGTGTCTGGTATCTGATGTAGTGAGTACTGGACATACTGCACTAAGGACAAGGTAGGAGGAAAGGTCCATGTATCTGGTATCTGATGTAGTGAGTACTGGATATACTGCACTAAGGACAAGGTAGGAGGAAGGGTCCATGTCTGTGGTATCTGATGTAGTGAGTACTGGACATACTGCACTAAGGACAAGGTAGGAGGAAAGGTCCATGTGTCTGGTATCTGATGTAGTGAGTACTGGACATACTGCACTAAGGACAAGGTAGGAGGAAGGGTCCATGTCTGTGGTATCTGATGTAGTGAGTACTGGACATACTGCACTAAGGACAAGGTAGGAGGAAGGGTCCATGTGTCTGGTATCTGATGTAGTGAGTACTGGACATACTGCACTAAGGACAAGGTAGGAGGAAAGGTCCATGTCTGTGGTATCTGATGTAGTGAGTACTGGACATACTGCACTAAGGACAAGGTAGGAGGAAGGGTCCATGTCTGTGGTATCTGATATAGTGAGTACTGGACATACTGCACTAAGGACAAGGTAGGAGGAAGGGTCCATGTATCTGGTATCTGATGTAGTGAGTACTGGACATACTACACTAAGGACAAGGTAGGAGGAAAGGTCCAGGTCTGTGGTATCTGATGTAGTGAGTACTGGACATACTACACTAAGGACAAGGTAGGAGGAAGTGTCCATGTCTCTGGTATCTGATGTAGTGAGTACTGGACATACTGCACTAAGGACAAGGTAGGAGGAAAGGTCCATGTCTGTGGTATCTGATGTAGTGAGTACTGGACATACTGCACTAAGGACAAGGTAGGAGGAAAGGTCCATGTCTCTGGTATCTGATGTAGTGAGTACTGGACATACTGCACTAAGGACAAGGTAGGAGGAAGGGTCCATGTGTCTGGTATCTGATATAGTGAATACTGGACATACTGCACTAAGGACAAGGTAGGAGGAAAGGTCCATGTCTCTGGTATCTGATGTAGTGAGTACTGGACATACTGCACTAAGGACAAGGTAGGAGGAAGGGTCCATGTCTCTGGTATCTGATATAGTGAGTACTGGACATACTGCACTAAGGACAAGGTAGGAGGAAGGGTCCATGTCTCTGGTATCTGATATAGTGAGTACTGGACATACTACACTAAGGACAAGGTAGGAGGAAAGGTCCATGTCTGTGGTATCTGATGTATTGAGTACTGGACATACTGCACTAAGGACAAGGTAGGAGGAAGGGTCCATGTCTCTGGTATCTGATGTAGTGAGTACTGGACATACTGCACTAAGGACAAGGTAGGAGGAAAGGTCCATGTCTGTGGTATCTGATGTAGTGAGTACTGGACATACTGCACTAAGGACAAGGTAGGAGGAAGGGTCCATGTATCTGATGTAGTGAGTACTGGACATACCGCACTAAGGACAAGGTAGGAGGAAAGGTCCATGTTTCTGGTATCTGATGTAGTGAGTACTGGACATACTGCACTAAGGACAAGGTAGGAGGAAGGGTCCATGTCTGTGGTATCTGATGTAGTGAGTACTGGACATACTGCACTAAGGACAAGGTAGGAGGAAAGGTCCATGTCTCTGGTATCTGATGTAGTGAGTACTGGACATACTGCACTAAGGACAAGGTAGGAGGAAGGGTCCATGTATCTGGTATCTGATGTAGTGAGTACTGGACATACTGCACTAAGGACAAGGTAGGAGGAAAGGTCCATGTCTCTGGTATCTGATGTAGTGAGTACTGGACATACTGCACTAAGGACAAGGTAGGAGGAAGGGTCCATGTCTCTGGTATCTGATGTAGTGAGTACTGGACATACTGCACTAAGGACAAGGTAGGAGGAAGGGTCCATGTCTGTGGTATCTGATGTAGTGAGTACTGGACATACTGCACTAAGGACAAGGTAGGAGGAAAGGTCCATGTATCTGGTATCTGATGTAGTGAGTACTGGACATACTGCACTAAGGACAAGGTAGGAGGAAGGGTCCATGTCTGTGGTATCTGATGTAGTGAGTACTGGACATACTGCACTAAGGACAAGGTAGGAGGAAAGGTCCATGTGTCTGGTATCTGATGTAGTGAGTACTGGACATACTGCACTAAGGACAAGGTAGGAGGAAGGGTCCATGTCTGTGGTATCTGATGTAGTGATTACTGGACATACTGCACTAAGGACAAGGTAGGAGGAAGGGTCCATGTCTGTGGTATCTGATGTAGTGAGTACTGGACATACTACACTAAGGACAAGGTAGGAGGAAGTGTCCATGTCTCTGGTATCTGATGTAGTGAGTACTGGACATACTACACTAAGGACAAGGTAGGAGGAAGGGTCCATGTCTGTGGTATCTGATGTAGTGAGTACTGGACATACTACACTAAGGACAAGGTAGGAGGAAGTGTCCATGTCTCTGGTATCTGATGTAGTGAGTACTGGACATACTACACTAAGGACAAGGTAGGAGGAAGGGTCCATGTCTGTGGTATCTGATGTAGTGAGTACTGGACATACTACACTAAGGACAAGGTAGGAGGAAGTGTCCATGTCTCTGGTATCTGATGTAGTGATTACTGGACATACTGCACTAAGGACAAGGTAGGAGGAAAGGTCCATGTGTCTGGTATCTGATGTAGTGAGTACTGGACATACTGCACTAAGGACAAGGTAGGAGGAAGGGTCCATGTCTGTGGTATCTGATGTAGTGATTACTGGACATACTGCACTAAGGACAAGGTAGGAGGAAGGGTCCATGTCTGTGGTATCTGATGTAGTGAGTACTGGACATACTACACTAAGGACAAGGTAGGAGGAAGGGTCCATGTGTCTGGTATCTGATGTAGTGAGTACTGGACATACTGCACTAAGGACAAGGTAGGAGGAAAGGTCCATGTCTCTGGTATCTGATGTAGTGAGTACTGGACATACTGCACTAAGGACAAGGTAGGAGGAAAGGTCCATGTATCTGGTATCTGATGTAGTGAGTACTGGATATACTGCACTAAGGACAAGGTAGGAGGAAGGGTCCATGTCTGTGGTATCTGATGTAGTGAGTACTGGACATACTGCACTAAGGACAAGGTAGGAGGAAAGGTCCATGTGTCTGGTATCTGATGTAGTGAGTACTGGACATACTGCACTAAGGACAAGGTAGGAGGAAGGGTCCATGTCTGTGGTATCTGATGTAGTGAGTACTGGACATACTGCACTAAGGACAAGGTAGGAGGAAGGGTCCATGTGTCTGGTATCTGATGTAGTGAGTACTGGACATACTACACTAAGGACAAGGTAGGAGGAAAGGTCCAGGTCTGTGGTATCTGATGTAGTGAGTACTGGACATACTACACTAAGGACAAGGTAGGAGGAAGTGTCCATGTCTCTGGTATCTGATGTAGTGAGTACTGGACATACTGCACTAAGGACAAGGTAGGAGGAAGGGTCCATGTGTCTGGTATCTGATATAGTGAATACTGGACATACTGCACTAAGGACAAGGTAGGAGGAAAGGTCCATGTCTCTGGTATCTGATGTAGTGAGTACTGGACATACTGCACTAAGGACAAGGTAGGAGGAAGGGTCCATGTCTCTGGTATCTGATGTAGTGAGTACTGGACATACTGCACTAAGGACAAGGTAGGAGGAAAGGTCCATGTCTCTGGTATCTGATGTAGTGAGTACTGGACATACTGCACTAAGGACAAGGTAGGGGAAGGGTCCATGTCTGTGGTATCTGATGTAGTGAGTACTGGACATACTGCACTAAGGACAAGGTAGGAGGAAGGGTCCATGTCTCTGGTATCTGATATAGTGAGTACTGGACATACTACACTAAGAACAAGGTAGGAGGAAGGGTCCATGTCTGTGGTATCTGATGTAGTGAGTACTGGACATACTGCACTAAGGACAAGGTAGGAGGAAGGGTCCATGTGTCTGGTATCTGATGTAGTGAGTACTGGACATACTACACTAAGGACAAGGTAGGAGGAAAGGTACATGTCTCTGGTATCTGATGTAGTGAGTACTGGACATACTGCACTAAGGACAAGGTAGGAGGAAGGGTCCATGTCTGTGGTATCTGATGTAGTGAGTACTGGACATACTGCACTAAGGACAAGGTAGGAGGAAAGGTCCATGTCTCTGGTATCTGATGTAGTGAGTACTGGACATACTGCACTAAGGACAAGGTAGGAGGAAAGGTCCATGTATCTGGTATCTGATGTAGTGAGTACTGGATATACTGCACTAAGGACAAGGTAGGAGGAAGGGTCCATGTCTGTGGTATCTGATGTAGTGAGTACTGGACATACTGCACTAAGGACAAGGTAGGAGGAAAGGTCCATGTGTCTGGTATCTGATGTAGTGAGTACTGGACATACTGCACTAAGGACAAGGTAGGAGGAAGGGTCCATGTCTGTGGTATCTGATGTAGTGAGTACTGGACATTCTGCACTAAGGACAAGGTAGGAGGAAGGGTCCATGTCTGTGGTATCTGATGTAGTGAGTACTGGACATACTGCACTAAGGACAAGGTAGGAGGAAGGGTCCATGTGTCTGGTATCTGATGTAGTGAGTACTGGACATACTACACTAAGGACAAGGTAGGAGGAAAGGTCCAGGTCTGTGGTATCTGATGTAGTGAGTACTGGACATACTACACTAAGGACAAGGTAGGAGGAAGTGTCCATGTCTCTGGTATCTGATGTAGTGAGTACTGGACATACTGCACTAAGGACAAGGTAGGAGGAAGGGTCCATGTGTCTGGTATCTGATATAGTGAATACTGGACATACTGCACTAAGGACAAGGTAGGAGGAAAGGTCCATGTCTCTGGTATCTGATGTAGTGAGTACTGGACATACTGCACTAAGGACAAGGTAGGAGGAAGGGTCCATGTCTCTGGTATCTGATATAGTGAGTACTGGACATACTGCACTAAGGACAAGGTAGGAGGAAGGGTCCATGTCTCTGGTATCTGATATAGTGAGTACTGGACATACTACACTAAGAACAAGGTAGGAGGAAGGGTCCATGTCTGTGGTATCTGATGTAGTGAGTACTGGACATACTGCACTAAGGACAAGGTAGGAGGAAGGGTCCATGTGTCTGGTATCTGATGTAGTGAGTACTGGACATACTACACTAAGGACAAGGTAGGAGGAAAGGTACATGTCTCTGGTATCTGATGTAGTGAGTACTGGACATACTGCACTAAGGACAAGGTAGGAGGAAGGGTCCATGTCTCTGGTATCTGATGTAGTGAGTACTGGACATACTGCACTAAGGACAAGGTAGGAGTAAAGGTCCATGTCTCTGGTATCTGATGTAGTGAGTACTGGACATACTGCACTAAGGACAAGGTAGGAGGAAGGGTCCATGTCTGTGGTATCTGATGTAGTGAGTACTGGACATACTGCACTAAGGACAAGGTAGGAGGAAGGGTCCATGTCTGTGGTATCTGATATGGTGAGTACTGGACATACTGCACTAAGGACAAGGTAGGAGTAAAGGTCCATGTCTGTGGTAACTGATGTAGTGAGTACTGGACATACTGCACTAAGGACAAGGTAGGAGGAAGGGTCCATGTCTCTGGTACCTGATGTAGTGAGTACTGGACATACTGCACTAAGGACAAGGTAGGAGGAAGGGTCCATGTCTGTGGTATCTGATGTAGTGAGTACTGGACATACTGCACTAAGGACAAGGTAGGAGGAAAGGTCCATGTCTGTGGTATCTGATGTAGTGAGTACTGGACATACTGCACTAAGGACAAGGTAGGAGGAAGGGTCCATGTCTGTGGTATCTGATGTAGTGAGTACTGGACATACTGCACTAAGGACAAGGTAGGAGGAAAGGTCCATGTCTGTGGTATCTGATGTAGTGAGTACTGGACATACTGCACTAAGGACAAGGTAGGAGGAAGGGTCCATGTCTCTGGTACCTGATGTAGTGAGTACTGGACATACTGCACTAAGGACAAGGTAGGAGGAAGGGTCCATGTCTGTGGTATCTGATGTAGTGAGTACTGGACATACTGCACTAAGGACAAGGTAGGAGGAAAGGTCCATGTCTGTGGTATTTGATGTAGTGAGTACTGGACATACTGCACTAAGGACAAGGTAGGAGGAAGGGTCCATGTCTGTGGTATCTGATGTAGTGAGTACTGGACATACTGCACTAAGGACAAGGTAGGAGGAAGGGTCCATGTCTGTGGTATCTGATGTAGTGAGTACTGGACATACTGCACTAAGGACAAGGTAGGAGGAAGGGTCCATGTCTGTGGTATCTGATGTAGTGAGTACTGGACATACTGCACTAAGGACAAGGTAGGAGGAAGGGTCCATGTCTGTGGTATCTGATGTAGTGAGTACTGGACATACTGCACTAAGGACAAGGTAGGAGGAAGGGTCCATGTGTCTGGTATCTGATGTAGTGAGTACTGGACATACTGCACTAAGGACAAGGTAGGAGGAAGGGTCCATGTCTCTGGTATCTGATGTAGTGAGTACTGGACATACTGCACTAAGGACAAGGTAGGAGTAAAGGTCCATGTCTCTGGTATCTGATGTAGTGAGTACTGGACATACTGCACTAAGGACAAGGTAGGAGGAAGGGTCCATGTCTCTGGTATCTGATGTAGTGAGTACTGGACATACTGCACTAAGGACAAGGTAGGAGTAAAGGTCCATGTCTCTGGTATCTGATGTAGTGAGTACTGGACATACTGCACTAAGGACAAGGTAGGAGGAAGGGTCCATGTCTCTGGTATCTGATGTAGTGAGTACTGGACATACTGCACTAAGGACAAGGTAGGAGTAAAGGTCCATGTCTCTGGTATCTGATGTAGTGAGTACTGGACATACTGCACTAAGGACAAGGTAGGAGGAAGGGTCCATGTCTCTGGTATCTGATGTAGTGAGTACTGGACATACTGCACTAAGGACAAGGTAGGAGTAAAGGTCCATGTCTCTGGTATCTGATGTAGTGAGTACTGGACATACTGCACTAAGGACAAGGTAGGAGGAAGGGTCCATGTCTGTGGTATCTGATGTAGTGAGTACTGGACATACTGCACTAAGGACAAGGTAGGAGGAAGGGTCCATGTCTGTGGTATCTGATATGGTGAGTACTGGACATACTGCACTAAGGACAAGGTAGGAGTAAAGGTCCATGTCTGTGGTAACAGATGTAGTGAGTACTGGACATACTGCACTAAGGACAAGGTAGGAGGAAAGGTCCATGTCTGTGGTATCTGATGTAGTGAGTACTGGACATACTGCACTAAGGACAAGGTAGGAGGAAAGGTCCATGTCTGTGGTATCTGATGTAGTGAGTACTGGACATACTGCACTAAGGACAAGGTAGGAGGAAGGGTCCATGTCTCTGGTACCTGATGTAGTGAGTACTGGACATACTGCACTAAGGACAAGGTAGGAGGAAGGGTCCATGTCTGTGGTATCTGATGTAGTGAGTACTGGACATACTGCACTAAGGACAATGTAGGAGGAAAGGTCCATGTCTCTGGTATCTGATGTAGTGAGTACTGGACATACTGCACTAAGGACAAGGTAGGAGGAAAGGTCCATGTCTGTGGTATCTGATGTAGTGAGTACTGGACATACTGCACTAAGGACAAGGTAGGAGGAAGGGTCCATGTCTCTGGTACCTGATGTAGTGAGTACTGGACATACTGCACTAAGGACAAGGTAGGAGGAAGGGTCCATGTCTGTGGTATCTGATGTAGTGAGTACTGGACATACTGCACTAAGGACAAGGTAGGAGGAAAGGTCCATGTATCTGGTATCTGATGTAGTGAGTACTGGACATACTGCACTAAGGACAAGGTAGGAGGAAGGGTCCATGTCTGTGGTATTTGATGTAGTGAGTACTGGACATACTGCACTAAGGACAAGGTAGGAGGAAGGGTCCATGTCTGTGGTATCTGATGTAGTGAGTACTGGACATACTGCACTAAGGACAAGGTAGGAGGAAAGGTCCATGTATCTGGTATCTGATGTAGTGAGTACTGGACATACTGCACTAAGGACAAGGTAGGAGGAAGGGTCCATGTCTGTGGTATCTGATGTAGTGAGTACTGGACATACTGCACTAAGGACAAGGTAGGAGGAAAGGTCCATGTCTCTGGTATCTGATGTAGTGAGTACTGGACATACTGCACTAAGGACAAGGTAGGAGGAAGGGTCCATGTCTGTGGTATCTGATGTAGTGAGTACTGGACATACTGCACTAAGGACAAGGTAGGAGGAAGGGTCCATGTCTCTGGTGTCTGATGTAGTGAGTACTGGACATACTGCACTAAGGACAAGGTAGGAGGAAAGGTCCATGTCTCTGGTATCTGATGTAGTGAGTACTGGACATACTGCACTAAGGACAAGGTAGGAGGAAGGGTCCATGTCTGTGGTATCTGATGTAGTGAGTACTGGACATACTGCACTAAGGACAAGGTAGGAGGAAGGGTCCATGTCTGTGGTATCTGATGTAGTGAGTACTGGACATACTGCACTAAGGACAAGGTAGGAGGAAGGGTCCATGTCTGTGGTATCTGATGTAGTGAGTACTGGACATACTGCACTAAGGACAAGGTAGGAGGAAGGGTCCATGTCTCTGGTATCTGATGTAGTGAGTACTGGACATACTGCACTAAGGACAAGGTAGGAGGAAAGGTCCATGTCTGTGGTATCTGATGTAGTGAGTACTGGACATACTGCACTAATGACAAGGTAGGAGGAAGGGTCCATGTGTCTGGTATCTGATGTAGTGAGTACTGGACATACTGCACTAAGGACAAGGTAGGAGGAAAGGTCCATATCTCTGGTATCTGATGTAGTGAGTACTGGACATACTGCACTAAGGACAAGGTAGGAGGAAGGGTCCATGTATCTGGTATCTGATGTAGTGATTACTGGACATACTGCACTAAGGACAAGGTAGGAGGAAGGGTCCATGTCTGTGGTATCTGATGTAGTGAGTACTGGACATACTGCACTAAGGACAAGGTAGGAGGAAAGGTCCATGTCTGTGGTATCTGATGTAGTGAGTACTGGACATACTGCACTAAGGACAAGGTAGGAGGAAGGGTCCATGTCTGTGGTACCTGATGTAGTGAGTACTGGACATACTGCACTAAGGACAAGGTAGGAGGAAGGGTCCATGTCTGTGGTATCTGATGTAGTGAGTACTGGACATACTGCACTAAGGACAAGGTAGGAGGAAGGGTCCATGTCTGTGGTATCTGATGTAGTGAGTACTGGACATACTGCACTAAGGACAAGGTAGGAGGAAGGGTCCATGTCTGTGGTACCTGATGTAGTGAGTACTGGACATACTGCACTAAGGACAAGGTAGGAGGAAGGGTCCATGTCTGTGGTATCTGATGTAGTGAGTACTGGACATACTACACTAAGGACAAGGTAGGAGGAAGGGTCCATGTCTGGTATCTGATGTAGTGAGTACTGGACATACTGCACTAAGGACAAGGTAGGAGGAAAGGTCCATGTCTCTGGTATCTGATGTAGTGAGTACTGGACATACTACACTAAGGACAAGGTAGGAGGAAGGGTCCATGTGTCTGGTATCTGATGTAGTGAGTACTAGACATACTGCACTAAGGACAAGGTAGGAGGAAGGGTCCATATCTGTGGTATCTGATGTAGTGAGTACTGGACATACTGCACTAAGGACAAGGTAGGAGGAAAGGTCCATGTCTCTGGTATCTGATGTAGTGAGTACTGGACATACTACACTAAGGACAAGGTAGGAGGAAGGGTCCATGTGTCTGGTATCTGATGTAGTGAGTACTAGACATACTGCACTAAGGACAAGGTAGGAGGAAGGGTCCATATCTGTGGTATCTGATGTAGTGAGTACTGGACATACTGCACTAAGGACAAGGTGGGAGGAAAGGTCCATGTCTCTGATATCTGATGTAGTGAGTACTGGACATACTGCACTAAGGACAAGGTAGGAGGAAGGGTCCATGTCTGTGGTATCTGATGTAGTGAGTACTGGACATACTGCACTAAGGACAAGGTAGGAGGAAGGGTCCATGTCTGTGGTATCTGATGTAGTGAGTACTGGACATACTGCACTAAGGACAAGGTAGGAGGAAGGGTCCATGTCTGTGGTATCTGATGTAGTGAGTACTGGACATACTGCACTAAGGACAAGGTAGGAGGAAGGGTCCATGTCTCTGGTATCTGATGTAGTGAGTACTGGACATACCACACTAAGGACAAGGTAGGAGGAAGCGTCCGTGTCTCTGGTATCTGATGTAGTGAGTAGTGGACATACTGCACTAAGGAGAAGGTAGGAGGAAGGGTCCATGTGTCTGGTATCTGATGTAGTGAGTACTGGACATACTGCACTAAGGACAAGGTAGGAGGAAGGGTCCATGTCTGTGGTATCTGATGTAGTGAGTACTGGATATACTGCACTAAGGACAAGGTAGGAGGAAGGGTCCATGTGTCTGGTATCTGATGTAGTGAGTACTGGACATACTGCACTAAGGACAAGGTAGGAGGAAGGGTCCATGTCTGTGGTATCTGATATAGTGAGTACTGGTCATACTGCACTAAGGACAAGGTAGGAGGAAGGGTCCATGTGTCTGGTATCTGATGTAGTGAGTACTGGACATACTACACTAAGGACAAGGTAGGAGGAAAGGTCCATGTATCTGGTATCTGATGTAGTGAGTACTGACATACTACACTAAGGACAAGGTAGGAGGAAGGGTCCATGTCTCTGGTATCTGATGTAGTGAGTACTGGACATACTGCACTAAGGACAAGGTAGGAGGAAAGGTCCATGTGTCTGGTATCTGATGTAGTGAGTACTGGACATACTGCACTAAGGACAAGGTAGGAGGAAGGGTCCATGTCTGTGGTATCTGATATAGTGAGTACTGGTCATACTGCACTAAGGACAAGGTAGGAGGAAGGGTCCATGTGTCTGGTATCTGATGTAGTGAGTACTGGACATACTGCACTAAGGACAAGGTAGGAGGAAGGGTCCATGTCTCTGGTATCTGATGTAGTGAGTACTGGACATACTGCACTAAGGACAAGGTAGGAGGAAAGGTCCATGTCTCTGGTATCTGATGTAGTGAGTACTGGACATACTGCACTAAGGACAAGGTAGGAGGAAGGGTCCATGTATCTGGTATCTGATGTAGTGAGTACTGGACATACTACACTAAGGACAAGGTAGGAGGAAAGGTCCATGTGTCTGGTATCTGATGTAGTGAGTACTGGACATACTACACTAAGGACAAGGTAGGAGGAAAGGTCCATGTATCTGGTATCTGATGTAGTGAGTACTGGACATACTGCACTAAGGACAAGGTAGGAGGAAGGGTCCATGTCTGTGGTATCTGATGTAGTGAGTACTGGACATACTGCACTAAGGACAAGGTAGGAGGAAAGGTCCATGTATCTGGTATCTGATGTAGTGAGTACTGGACATACTGCAGCAAGGACAAGGTAGGAGGAAGGGTCCATGTCTCTGGTATCTGATGTAGTGAGTACTGGACATACTGCACTAAGGACAAGGTAGGAGGAAGGGTCCATGTCTCTGGTATCTGATGTAGTGAGTACTGGACATACTGCACTAAGGACAAGGTAGGAGGAAGGGTCTATGTCTCCATGGATGTAGTAATTATGTACAGAGAGTGGTCCTGTATTTCATATCCCCTCCTTCTCCTACCCCCCATCAGTCTCTCATATATCAGGGAACAAAGTGTTACATTTATTGCAGGAGCCAGTGCAGTGCCCACATAATGCCATCCTACATGGAGAAAAGTCTACAAGTTAACCTACCACTCTGTTATTTCCCATTCCAGGCTAATGGCATGAACTATATCAACCTTAGACACCTCTGACATCCATCAGTGTGATCTACTGGGACTGAGCCGATACGATAGCCTGCGGCAGAGACACATCTCAGTGATGTTCATAACTATCCTCCATGTTTTGTGACTGGAGGAGGAGCCCTGTCCGGGGTGAAAAGTGCAATATTTACATCTTTGTTGACCATTCTGCTGCGTTGAACTCATAGACTGGGATACCTGCATACTTTGCTTCAGTCATACGATGGATGAATTGTTAGTTATTTAGGCCTATGAGGAGAGTATTTCCATAACGTCTAACTCCTCCATTCTCACCAGGTTTGCTGTAATCACTTATATGCAGCGCTAGTTAAAGGGATAGTAATGTTTCACAATTTAAAGCAGATTCAATTAAACTTCATAGTATTTGGGCCATGGAGAGTGTTATTTCATTAGTGTCAGAGTTGTAGTACAAGAGTAACTGAATGATAAAGTATCCCCCTCCCGCCCCTTTTACCTAGTGTAAGTCACCTCCCCTCAGATGTGGAATCTGGTCTCCTGACCGGACAGGTCACAGCAAGTGAAAATCTTCTTACTGTGATCATAAGGAAACCCTGCCCCCCTTGACAGGATTTTCAGGTTTTCCCTTATGATCACTGAAGATTGTCCCTCTCTGTGATCCATCCAGACAGTCCTGCTGCTCTGAGGTGAGTAGTGTTACACTAGGTAAAAGGGGTGGGAGGGGGATACTTTATCATTCAATTACTCTTGTACTACAACTCTGACAGTATTGAAATAACACTCTCCATGGCGCAAATACTATGAAGATTAATTGGAGCTGCTTTTTTTGTGAAACAGTACTATCCCTTTAAAGACAGGGTCTCTCCTGTTCACAGAAGCTCTGTGTTTGCAAATTTACAGTCAAATTGGGCTTCTATGGAGCGGAGACAAGCACAGAATAAAGTGCAGGCATCAACTGCTGAGACGACTAGATCTGCACACTAAAACAGGTAGACAACAGTCAAGTTACTAGCCATGAGAATGCTTTTCCCTTAACTCAGAGGAAGGCAACAAAGGGTCTTCATCATTGATACGAGGAGAGACCCTGACCCTTCTCTTGCTCTGGCAGCATGACTGACAGGTTACCGATGGGAAATAACAGACCCAGTGCCTAGGTGTAGTTCCCACAGCACTGAGATCTGAGTAGATGTGCAGTGAGGACACGGGTAAGGGAAAAGGCGTTGATGCAGTGAATTTTGCACCTGCACAAGGCCAGAGGGAACGGCTAGCCTGGTGCTATTCCAGAGGGAACGGCTAGCCCGGTGCCATTCCAGAGGGAACGCCTAGCCCGGTGCCATTCCAGAGGGAATGGCTAGCCCGGTGCTATTCCAGAGGGAACGCCTAGCCCGGTGCTATTCCAGAGGAACGGCTAGCCTGGTGCTATTCCAGAGAGAACGGCTAGCCTGGTGCTATTCCAGAGGGAACGGCTAGCCCGGTGCTATTCCAGAGGGAACGGCTAGCCCGGTGCTATTCCAGAGGGAACGGCTAGCCCGGTGCTGTTCCAGAGGGAACGACTAGCCTGGTGCTATTCCAGAGGGAACGACTAGCCTGGTGCTATTCCAGAGGGAACGGCTAGCCCGATACTATTCCAGAGGGAACGGCTAGCCTGGTGCTATTCCAGAGGGAACGGCTAGCCCGATACTATTCCAGAGGGAACGGCTAGCCCGGTGCTATTCCAGAGGGAACGGCTAGCCCGATACTATTCCAGAGGGAACGGCTAGCCCGGTGCTATTCCAGAGGGAACGGCTAGCCCGATACTATTCCAGAGGGAACGGCTAGCCTGGTTCCATTCCAGAGGGATCGGCTAGCCCGGTGCTATTCCAGAGGGAACGGCTAGCCTGGTGCTATTCCAGAGGGAACGGCTAGCCCGGTGCTATTCCAGAGGGAACGGCTAGCCCGGTGCTATTCCAGAGGGAACAGCTAGCCTGGTGCTATTCCAGAGGGAACGGCTAGCCCGCTGCCATTCCAGAGGGAACGGCTAGCCTGGTGCTATTCCAGAGGGAACGGCTAGCCTGGTGCTATTCCAGAGGGAACGGCTAGCCCGGTGCTATTCCAGAGGGAACGGCTAGCCTGGTGCTATTCCAGAGGGAACGGCTAGCCTGGTGCTATTCCAGAGGGAACGGCTAGCCCGCTGCCATTCCAGAGGGAACGCCTAGCCTGGTGCCATTCCAGAGGGAACGGCTAGCCTGGTGCTATTCCAGAGGGAACGGCTAGCCCGGTGCTATTCCAGAGGGAACGGCTAGCCTGGTGCTATTCCAGAGGGAACGGCTAGCCCGGTGCTATTCCAGAGGGAACGGATAGCCTGGTGCTATTCCAGAGGGAACGGCTAGCCTGGTGCTATTCCAGAGGGAACGACTAGCCCGGTGCTATTCCAGAGGGAACGGATAGCCCGGTGCTATTCCAGAGGGAACGGCTAGCCCGGTGCAATTCCAGAGGGAACGGCTAGCCCGGTGCTATTCCAGAGGGAACGGCTAGCCTGGTGCTATTCCAGAGGGAACGGTTAGCCCGGTGCTATTCCAGAGGGAACGGCTAGCCCGGTGCCATTCCAGAGGGAACGGCTAGCCCGGTGCTATTCCAGAGGGAACGGCTAGCCTGGTGCTATTCCAGAGGGAACGGCTAGCCCGGTGCTATTCTAGAGGGAACGGCTAGCCCGGTGCTATTCCAGAGGGAACGGCTAGCCCGGTGCCATTCCAGAGGGAACGGCTAGCCTGGTGCTATTCCAGAGGGATCGGCTAGCCCGGTGCTATTCCAGAGGGAACGGCTAGCCTGGTGCTATTCCAGAGGGAACGGCTAGCCCGGTGCCATTCCAGAGGGAACGGCTAGCCCGGTGCTATTCCAGAGGGAACGGCTAGCCTGGTGCTATTCCAGAGGGAACGACTAGCCCGGTGCTATTCCAGAGGGATCGGCTAGCCCGGTGCCATTCCAGAGGGAACGGCTAGCCCGGTGCTATTCCAGAGGGAACGGCTAGCCCGGTACTATTCCAGAGGGAACGGCTAGCCCGGTGCTATTCCAGAGGGAACGCCTAGCCCGGTGCTATTCCAGAGGGAACGGCTAGCCCGGTGCTATTCCAGAGGGAACGGCTAGCCCGGTGCTATTCCAGAGGGAACGCCTAGCCCGGTGCTATTCCAGAGGGAACGCCTAGCCCGGTGCTATTCCAGAGGGAACGGCTAGCCCGGTGCTATTCCAGAGGGAACGGCTAGCCTGGTGCTATTCCAGAGGGAACGGATAGCCAGGTGCTATTCCAGAGGGAACGGCTAGCCCGGTGCTATTCCAGAGGGAACGGCTAGCCCGGTGCTATTCCAGAGGGAACGGCTAGCCCGGTGCTATTCCAGAGGGAACGGCTAGCCTGGTGCTATTCCAGAGGGAACGGATAGCCAGGTGCTATTCCAGAGGGAACGGCTAGCCTGGTGCTATTCCAGAGGGATCGGCTAGCCTGGTGCTATTCCAGAGGGAACGGCTAGCCCGGTGCTATTCCAGAGGGAACGACTAGCCTGGTGCCATTCCAGAGGGAACGGCTAGCCTGGTGCTATTCCAGAGGGAACGGCTAGCCTGGTGCTATTCCAGAGGGAACGGCTAGCCTGGTGCTATTCCAGAGGGAACGACTAGCCCGGTGCTATTCCAGAGGGAACGGCTAGCCCGGTGCTATTCCAGAGGGAACGGCTAGCCCGGTGCTATTCCAGAGGGAACGGCTAGCCCGGTGCTATTCCAGAGGGAACGGCTAGCCTGGTGCTATTCCAGAGGGAACGGCTAGCCCGGTGCCATTCCAGAGGGAACGGCTAGCCTGGTGCTATTCCAGAGGGAACGGATAGCCAGGTGCTATTCCAGAGGAAACGGCTAGCCTGGTGCTATTCCAGAGGGATCGGCTAGCCCAGTGCTATTCCAGAGGGAACGACTAGCCTGGTGCTATTCCAGAGGGAAAGGCTAGCCCGGTGCTATTCCAAAGGGAACGGCTAGCCTGGTGCTATTCCAGAGGGAACGGCTAGTCCGGTGCTATTCCAGAGGGAACGGCTAGCCCGGTGCTATTCCAGAGGGAACGACTAGCCCGGTGCCATTCCAGAGGAACGGCTAGCCCGGTGCTATTCCAGAGGGAACGGCTAGCCCGGTGCTATTCCAGAGGGAACGACTAGCCCGGTGCTATTCCAGAGGGAACGGCTAGCCTGGTGCTATTCCAGAGGGAACGGCTAGCCCGGTGCTATTCCAGAGGGAACGGCTAGCCTGGTGCTATTCCAGAGGAACGGCTAGCCCGGTGCTATTCCAGAGGGAACGGATAGCCCGGTGCTATTCCAGAGGGAACGGCTAGCCCGGTGCCATTCCAGAGGGAACGGCTAGCCTGGTGCTATTCCAGAGGGAACGGCTAGCCCGATACTATTCCAGAGGGAACGGCTAGCCTGGTGCTATTCCAGAGGGAACGGCTAGCCCGATACTATTCCAGAGGGAACGGATAGCCCGGTGCTATTCCAGAGGGAACGCCTAGCCCGATACTATTCCAGAGGGAACGGATAGCCCGGTGCTATTCCAGAGGGAACGGCTAGCCTGGTGCTATTCCAGAGGGAACGGCTAGCCCGATACTATTCCAGAGGGAACGGCTAGCCCGGTGCTATTCCAGAGGGAACGCCTAGCCCGATACTATTCCAGAGGGAACGGATAGCCCGGTGCTATTCCAGAGGGAACGGCTAGCCCGGTGCCATTCCAGAGGGAACGGCTAGCCTGGTGCTATTCCAGAGGGAATGGCTAGCCCGATACTATTCCAGAGGGAACGGATAGCCCGGTGCTATTCCAGAGGGAACGGCTAGCCTGGTGCTATTCCAGAGGGAACGGCTAGCCCGGTGCTATTCCAGAGGGAACGGCTAGCCTGGTGCTATTCCAGAGGGAACGGCTAGCCCGGTGCCATTCCAGAGGGAACGGCTAGCCTGGTGCTATTCCAGAGGGAACGGCTAGCCCGGTGCTATTCCAGAGGGAACGGCTAGCCCGGTGCTATTCCAGAGGGAACGGCTAGCCCGGTGCTATTCCAGAGGGAACGGCTAGCCCGGTGCTATTCCAGAGGGAACGGCTAGCCGATACTATTCCAGAGGGAACGGCTAGCCCGGTGCTATTCCAGAGGGAACGGCTAGCCCGATACTATTCCAGAGGGAACGGCTAGCCTGGTGCCATTCCAGAGGGAACGGCTAGCCCGATACTATTCCAGAGGGAACGGCTAGCCTGGTGCTATTCCAGAGGGAACGGCTAGCCCGGTGCTATTCCAGAGGGAACGGCTAGCCCGGTGCTATTCCAGAGGGAACGGCTAGCCCGGTGCTATTCCAGAGGGAACGACTAGCCTGGTGCTATTCCAGAGGGAACGACTAGCCTGGTGCTATTCCAGAGGGAACGGCTAGCCCGATACTATTCCAGAGGGAACGGCTAGCCTGGTGCTATTCCAGAGGGAACGGCTAGCCCGATACTATTCCAGAGGGAACGGCTAGCCCGGTGCTATTCCAGAGGGAACGGCTAGCCCGATACTATTCCAGAGGGAACGGCTAGCCCGGTGCTATTCCAGAGGGAACGGCTAGCCCGATACTATTCCATAGGGAACGGCTAGCCTGGTTCCATTCCAGAGGGATCGGCTAGCCCGGTGCTATTCCAGAGGGAACGGCTAGCCTGGTGCTATTCCAGAGGGAACGGCTAGCCCGGTGCTATTCCAGAGGGAACGGCTAGCCCGGTGCTATTCCAGAGGGAACAGCTAGCCTGGTGCTATTCCAGAGGGAACGGCTAGCCCGCTGCCATTCCAGAGGGAACGCCTAGCCTGGTGCCATTCCAGAGGGAACGGCTAGCCTGGTGCTATTCCAGAGGGAACGGCTAGCCCGGTGCTATTCCAGAGGGAACGGCTAGCCTGGTGCTATTCCAGAGGAACGGCTAGCCTGGTGCTATTCCAGAGGGAACGGCTAGCCCGCTGCCATTCCAGAGGGAACGCCTAGCCTGGTGCCATTCCAGAGGGAACGGCTAGCATGGTGCTATTCCAGAGGGAACGGCTAGCCCGGTGCTATTCCAGAGGGAACGGCTAGCCTGGTGCTATTCCAGAGGGAACGGCTAGCCTGGTGCTATTCCAGAGGGAACGGCTAGCCTGGTGCCATTCCAGAGGGAACGGATAGCCCGGTGGCATTCAGAGGGAACGGCTAGCCCGGTGCCATTCCAGAGGGAACTGCTAGCCCGGTGCCATTCCAGAGGGAACGGCTAGCCCGGTGCTATTCCAGAGGAACGGCTAGCCTGGTGCTATTCCAGAGGGAACGGATAGCCCGGTGCTATTCCAGAGGGATCGGCTAGCCCGGTGCTATTCCAGAGGGAACGGATAGCCCGGTGCTATTCCAGAGGGATCGGCTAGCCCGGGTGCTATTCCAGAGGGAACGGATAGCCCGGTGCTATTCCAGAGGGATCGGCTAGCCCGGTGCTATTCCAGAGGGAACGCCTAGCCTGGTGCTATTCCAGAGGGAACGGCTAGCCCGGTGCTATTCCAGAGGGAACGGCTAGCCCGGTGCCATTCCAGAGGGAACGGCTAGCCCGGTGCTATTCCAGAGGGAACGGATAGCCCGGTGCTATTCCAGAGGGAACGGCTAGCCCGATGCCATTCCAGAGGGATCGGCTAGCCCGGTGCCATTCCAGAGGGAACGGCTAGCCCGGTGCTATTCCAGAGGGAACGGCTAGCCGGTGCTATTCCAGAGGGAACGGCTAGCCCGGTGCTATTCCAGAGGGAACGGCTAGCCTCGGTGCTATTCCAGAGGGATCGGCTAGCCCGGTGCCATTCCAGAGGGAACTGCTAGCCCGGTGCTATTCCAGAGGGAACGGCTAGCCCGGTGCCATTCCAGAGGGAACGGCTAGCCCGGTGCTATTCCAGAGGGAACGCTAGCCCGGTGCCATTCCAGAGGGAACGGCTAGCCCGGTGCTATTCCAGAGGGAACGGCTAGCCCGGTGCTATTCCAGAGGGATCGGCTAGCCCGGTGCTATTCCAGAGGGAACGGCTAGCCCGGTGCTATTCCATAGGGAACGGCTAGCCCGGTGCTATTCCAGAGGGAACGGCTAGCCCGGTGCTATTCCAGAGGGAACGGCTAGCCTGGTGCCATTCCAGAGGGAACGGCTAGCCCGGTGCTATTCCAGAGGGAACGGCTAGCCCGGTGCTATTCCAGAGGGAACGGCTAGCCTGGTGCTATTCCAGAGGGAACGGCTAGCCCGGTGCTATTCCAGAGGGAACGGCTAGCCCGGTGCTATTCCAGAGGAACGGCTAGCCGGTGCTATTCAGAGGGAACGGCTAGCCGGGTGCTATTCCAGAGGGAACGGCTAGCCCGGTGCTATTCCAGAGGGATCGGCTAGCCCGGTGCTATTCCAGAGGGAACGGCTAGCCCGGTGCTATTCCAGAGGGAACGGCTAGCCCGGTGCTATTCCAGAGGGAACGGCTAGCCCGGTGCTATTCCAGAGGGAACGGCTAGCCCGGTGCTATTCCAGAGGGAACGGCTAGCCCGGTGCTATTCCAGAGGGAACGCCTAGCCCGGTGCTATTCCAGAGGGAACGCCTAGCCTGGTGCTATTCCAGAGGGAACGGCTAGCCCGGTGCTATTCCAGAGGGAACGCCTAGCCTGGTGCATTCCAGAGGGAACGGCTAGCCTGGTGCTATTCCAGAGGGAACGGCTAGCCCGGTGCTATTCCAGAGGGAACGGCTAGCCTGGTGCTATTCCAGAGGGAACGACTAGCCTGGTGCTATTCCAGAGGGAACGGCTAGCCTGGTGCTATTCCAGAGGGAACGACTAGCCTGGTGCTATTCCAGAGGGAACGGCTAGCCTGGTGCTATTCCAGAGGGAACGACTAGCCTGGTGCTATTCCAGAGGGAACGGCTAGCCTGGTGCCATTCAGAGGGAACGGCTAGCCTGGTGCTATTCCAGAGGGAACGGCTAGCCCGGTGCTATTCCAGAGGGAACGCCTAGCCTGGTGCCATTCCAGAGGGAACGGCTAGCCTGGTGCTATTCCAGAGGGAACGGCTAGCCCGGTGCTATTCCAGAGGGAACGGCTAGCCTGGTGCTATTCCAGAGGAAACGACTAGCCTGGTGCTATTCCAGAGGGAACGGCTAGCCTGGTGCTATTTCAGAGGGAACGACTAGCCTGGTGCTATTCCAGAGGGAACGGCTAGCCTGGTGCTATTCCAGAGGGAACGACTAGCCTGGTGCTATTCCAGAGGAACGCCTAGCCTGGTGCCATTCCAGAGGGAACGCCTAGCCTGGTGCCATTCCAGAGGGAACGACTAGCCTGGTGCTATTCCAGAGGGAACGGCTAGCCCGATACTATTCCAGAGGGAACGGCTAGCCTGGTGCTATTCCAGAGGGAACGGCTAGCCCGATACTATTCCAGAGGGAACGGCTAGCCCGGTGCTATTCCAGAGGGAACGGCTAGCCCGATACTATTCCAGAGGAACGGCTAGCCCTGGTGCTATTCCAGAGGGAACGGCTAGCCCGATACTATTCCATAGGGAACGGCTAGCCTGGTTCCATTCCAGAGGGATCGGCTAGCCCGGTGCTATTCCAGAGGGAACGGCTAGCCTGGTGCTATTCCAGAGGGAACGGCTAGCCCGGTGCTATTCCAGAGGGAACGGCTAGCCCGGTGCTATTCCAGAGGGAACAGCTAGCCTGGTGCTATTCCAGAGGGAACGGCTAGCCCGCTGCCATTCCAGAGGGAACGCCTAGCCTGGTGCCATTCCAGAGGGAACGGCTAGCCTGGTGCTATTCCAGAGGGAACGGCTAGCCCGGTGCTATTCCAGAGGGAACGGCTAGCCTGGTGCTATTCCAGAGGGAACGGCTAGCCCGCTGCCATTCCAGAGGGAACGCCTAGCCTGGTGCCATTCCAGAGGGAACGGCTAGCCTGGTGCTATTCCAGAGGGAACGGCTAGCCCGGTGCTATTCCAGAGGGAACGGCTAGCCTGGTGCTATTCCAGAGGGAATGGCTAGCCTGGTGCTATTCCAGAGGAACGGCTAGCCTGGTGCCATTCCAGAGGGAACGGATAGCCCGGTGGCATTCCAGAGGGAACGGCTAGCCCGGTGCCATTCCAGAGGGAACTGCTAGCCCGGTGCCATTCCAGAGGGAACGGCTAGCCCGGTGCTATTCCAGAGGGAACGGCTAGCCTGGTGCTATTCCAGAGGGAACGGATAGCCCGGTGCTATTCCAGAGGGATCGGCTAGCCCGGTGCTATTCCAGAGGGAACGGATAGCCGGTGCTATTCCAGAGGGATCGGCTAGCCCGGTGCTATTCCAGAGGGAACGGATAGCCCGGTGCTATTCCAGAGGGATCGGCTAGCCCGGTGCTATTCCAGAGGAACGCCTAGCCTGGTGCTATTCCAGAGGGAACGGCTAGCCCGGTGCTATTCCAGAGGGAACGGCTAGCCCGGTGCCATTCCAGAGGGAACGGCTAGCCCGGTGCTATTCCAGAGGGAACGGATAGCCCGGTGCTATTCCAGAGGGAACGGCTAGCCCGATGCCATTCCAGAGGGATCGGCTAGCCCGGTGCCATTCCAGAGGGAACGGCTAGCCCGGTGCTATTCCAGAGGGAACGGCTAGCCCGGTGCTATTCCAGAGGGAACGGCTAGCCTGGTGCTATTCCAGAGGGATCGGCTAGCCCGGTGCCATTCCAGAGGGAACTGCTAGCCCGGTGCTATTCCAGAGGGAACGGCTAGCCCGGTGCTATTCCAGAGGGAACGGCTAGCCGGTGCTATTCCAGAGGGAACGGCTAGCCCGGTGCCATTCCAGAGGGAACGGCTAGCCCGGTGCTATTCCAGAGGGAACGGCTAGCCGGTGCTATTCAGAGGGATCGGCTAGCCCGGTGCTATTCCAGAGGGAACGGCTAGCCTGGTGCTATTCCAGAGGGAACGACTAGCCTGGTGCTATTCCAGAGGGAACGGCTAGCCTGGTGCCATTCCAGAGGGAACGGCTAGCCTGGTGCTATTCCAGAGGGAACGGCTAGCCCGGTGCTATTCCAGAGGAACGCCTAGCCTGGTGCCATTCCAGAGGGAACGGCTAGCCTGGTGCTATTCCAGAGGGAACGGCTAGCCCGGTGCTATTCCAGAGGGAACGGCTAGCCTGGTGCTATTCCAGAGGAAACGACTAGCCTGGTGCTATTCAGAGGGAACGGCTAGCCTGGTGCTATTTCAGAGGGAACGACTAGCCTGGTGCTATTCCAGAGGGAACGGCTAGCCTGGTGCTATTCCAGAGGGAACGACTAGCCTGGTGCTATTCCAGAGGGAACGCCTAGCCTGGTGCCATTCCAGAGGGAACGGCTAGCCTGGTGCTATTCCAGAGGGAACGGCTAGCCGGTGCCATTCCAGAGGGAACGGCTAGCCTGGTGCTATTCCAGAGGGAACGACTAGCCTGGTGCTATTCCAGAGGGAACGGCTAGCCTGGTGCTATTCCAGAGGGAACGACTAGCCTGGTGCTATTCCAGAGGGAACGGCTAGCCCGGTGCTATTCCAGAGGGAACGACTAGCCTGGTGCTATTCCAGAGGGAACGGCTAGCCTGGTGCTATTCCAGAGGGAACGACTAGCCCGGTGCTATTCCAGAGGGAACGGCTAGCCTGGTGCTATTCCAGAGGGATCGGCTAGCCTGGTGCCATTCGAGAGGGAACGACTAGCCCGGTGCTATTCCAGAGGGAACGGCTAGCCCGGTGCTATTCCAGAGGGAACGGCTAGCCCGATACTATTCCAGAGGGAACGGCTAGCCTGGTGCTATTCCAGAGGGAACGGCTAGCCTGGTGCTATTCCAGAGGGAACGGCTAGCCTGGTGCCATTCCAGAGGGAACGGCTAGCCTGGTACTATTCCAGAGGGAACGGCTAGCCTGGTGCCATTCCAGAGGGAACGCCTAGCCGGTGCTATTCCAGAGGGAACGGCTAGCCCGGTGCTATTCCAGAGGGAACGGCTAGCCCGGTGCTATTCCAGAGGGAACGGCTAGCCCGGTGCTATTCCAGAGGGATCGGCTAGCCTGGTGCTATTCCAGAGGGAACGGCTAGCCTGGTGCTATTCCAGAGGGAACTGCTAGCCTGGTGCCATTCCAGAGGGAACGGCTAGCCTGGTGCTATTCCAGAGGAACGGCTAGCCCGGTGCTATTCCAGAGGGAACGCCTAGCCTGGTGCTATTCCAGAGGGAACGGCTAGCCCGGTGCTATTCCAGAGGAACGGCTAGCCCGGTGCCATTCCAGAGGAACGGCTAGCCTGGTGCTATTCCAGAGGGATCGGCTAGCCCGGTGCTATTCAGAGGGAACGGCTAGCCTGGTGCTATTCCAGAGGGATCGGCTAGCCTGGTGCTATTCCAGAGGGATCGGCTAGCCTGGTGCTATTCCAGAGGATCGGCTAGCCTGGTGCTATTCCAGACGGAACGGCTAGCCCTGGTGCCATTCCAGAGGGAACGGCTAGCCCGGTGCTATTCCAGAGGGAACGGCTAGCCTGGTGCTATTCCAGAGGGAACGGCTAGCCCGGTGCTATTCCAGAGGGAACGGCTAGCCCGGTGCCATTCAGAGGGAACGGCTAGCCCGGTGCTATTCCAGAGGGAACGCCTAGCCCGGTGCTATTCCAGAGGGATCGGCTAGCCTGGTGCTATTCCAGAGGGAACGGCTAGCCCGGTGCTATTCCAGAGGGATCGGCTAGCCCGGTGCCATTCCAGAGGGAACGGCTAGCCCGGTGCTATTCCAGAGGGAACGGCTAGCCCGGTGCTATTCCAGAGGGAACGGCTAGCCCGGTGCTATTCCAGAGGGAACGGCTAGCCCGGTGCTATTCCAGAGGGATCGGCTAGCCCGGTGCCATTCCAGAGGGAACGGCTAGCCCGGTGCTATTCCAGAGGGAACGGCTAGCCCGGTGCTATTCCAGAGGGATCGGCTAGCCCGGTGCCATTCCAGAGGGAACGGCTAGCCCGGTGCTATTCCAGAGGGAACGGCTAGCCCGGTGCTATTCCAGAGGGAACGGCTAGCCCGTGCTATTCCAGAGGGAACGGCTAGCCTGGTGCTATTCAGAGGGAACGCCTAGCCCGGTGCTATTCCAGAGGGAACGGCTAGCCCGGTGCCATTCCAGAGGGAACGGCTAGCCCGGTGCTATTCCAGAGGGAACGCCTAGCCCGGTGCTATTCCAGAGGATCGGCTAGCCTGGTGCTATTCCAGAGGGAACGGCTAGCCCGGTGCTATTCCAGAGGGAACGGCTAGCCCGGTGCTATTCCAGAGGGAACGGCTAGCCCGGTGCTATTCCAGAGGGAACGGCTAGCCCGGTGCTATTCCAGAGGGAACGGCTAGCCTGGTGCTATTCCAGAGGAACGGCTAGCCCGGTGCCATTCCAGAGGGAACGGCTAGCCCGGTGCTATTCCACAGGGAACGGCTAGCCCGGTGCTATTCCAAAGGGAACGGCTAGCCTGGTGCTATTCCAGAGGGAACGGCTAGCCCGGTGCTATTCCAGAGGGAACGGCTAGCCCGGTGCTATTCAGAGGGAACGACTAGCCGGTGCCATTCCAGAGGGAACGGCTAGCCTGGTGCTATTCCAGAGGGAACGGCTAGCCCGGTGCTATTCCAGAGGGAACGGCTAGCCCGGTGCTATTCCAGAGGGAACGGCTAGCCCGGTGCTATTCCAGAGGGAACGCCTAGCCTGGTGCTATTCCAGAGGGAACGGCTAGCCCGGTGCTATTCCAGAGGGAACGGCTAGCCCGGTGCCATTCCAGAGGAACGGCTAGCCCGGTGCTATTCCAGAGGGAACGCCTAGCCCGGTGCTATTCCAGAGGGATCGGCTAGCCTGGTGCTATTCCAGAGGGAACGGCTAGCCGGTGCTATTCCAGAGGGATCGGCTAGCCCGGTGCCATTCCAGAGGGAACGGCTAGCCCGGTGCTATTCCAGAGGGAACGGCTAGCCGGTGCTATTCCAGAGGGAACGGCTAGCCCGGTGCTATTCCAGAGGGAACGGCTAGCCCGGTGCTATTCAGAGGGATCGGCTAGCCCGGTGCCATTCCAGAGGGAACGGCTAGCCCGGTGCTATTCCAGAGGGAACGGCTAGCCGGTGCTATCCAGAGGGATCGGCTAGCCCGGTGCCATTCCAGAGGGAACGGCTAGCCCGGTGCTATTCCAGAGGGAACGGCTAGCCCGGTGCTATTCCAGAGGGAACGGCTAGCCCGGTGCTATTCCAGAGGGAACGGCTAGCCTGGTGCTATTCCAGAGGGAACGCCTAGCCGTGCTATTCAGAGGGAACGGCTAGCCCGGTGCCATTCCAGAGGGAACGGCTAGCCCGGTGCTATTCCAGAGGGAACGCCTAGCCCGGTGCTATTCCAGAGGATCGGCTAGCCTGGTGCTATTCCAGAGGGAACGGCTAGCCCGGTGCTATTCCAGAGGGAACGGCTAGCCCGGTGCTATTCCAGAGGGAACGGCTAGCCCGGTGCTATTCCAGAGGGAACGGCTAGCCCGGTGCTATTCAGAGGGAACGGCTAGCCTGGTGCTATTCCAGAGGGAACGGCTAGCCCGGTGCCATTCCAGAGGGAACGGCTAGCCCGGTGCTATTCCACAGGGAACGGCTAGCCCGGTGCTATTCCAAAGGGAACGGCTAGCCTGGTGCTATTCCAGAGGGAACGGCTAGCCCGGTGCTATTCCAGAGGGAACGGCTAGCCCGGTGCTATTCCAGAGGGAACGACTAGCCCGGTGCCATTCCAGAGGGAACGGCTAGCCTGGTGCTATTCCAGAGGGAACGGCTAGCCCGGTGCTATTCCAGAGGGAACGGCTAGCCCGGTGCTATTCCAGAGGGAACGGCTAGCCCGGTGCTATTCCAGAGGAACGGCTAGCCCGGTGCTATTCAGAGGGAACGGCTAGCCCGGTGCTATTCCAGAGGGAACGGCTAGCCCGGTGCCATTCAAGAGGGAACGGCTAGCCCGGTGCTATTCCAGAGGGAACGGCTAGCCCGGTGCCATTCCAGAGGGAACGGCTAGCCCGGTGCTATTCCAGAGGGAACGGCTAGCCCGGTGCCATTCCAGAGGGAACGGCTAGCCTGGTGCTATTCCAGAGGGAACGGCTAGCCCGGTGCTATTCCAGAGGGAACGGCTAGCCCGGTGCCATTCCAGAGGGAACGGCTAGCCCGGTGCTATTCCAGAGGGAACGGCTAGCCCGGTGCCATTCCAGAGGGAACGGCTAGCCTGGTGCTATTCCAGAGGGAACGGCTAGCCCGGTGCTATTCCAGAGGGAACGGCTAGCCCGGTGCCATTCCAGAGGAACGACTAGCCCTGTGCTATTCCAGAGGGAACGGCTAGCCCGGTGCTATTCCAGAGGGAACGGCTAGCCCGGTGCTATTCCAGAGGGAACGGCTAGCCCGGTGCTATTCCAGAGGGAACGGCTAGCCGGTGCTATTCCAGAGGGAACGGCTAGCCCGGTGCTATTCCAGAGGGAACGGCTAGCCCGGTGCCATTCCAGAGGGAACGGCTAGCCCGGTGCCATTCCAGAGGGAACGGCTAGCCCGGTGCTATTCCAGAGGGATCGGCTAGCCCGGTGCCATTCCAGAGGGAACGGCTAGCCCGGTGCTATTCCAGAGGGAACGGCTAGCCCGGTGCTATTCCAGAGGGAACGGCTAGCCCGGTGCTATTCCAGAGGGAACGGCTAGCCCGGTGCTATTCCAGAGGGAACGGCTAGCCCGGTGCTATTCCAGAGGGAACGGCTAGCCTGGTGCCATTCCAGAGGGAACGGCTAGCCCGGTGCTATTCCAGAGGGAACGGCTAGCCCGGTGCTATTCCAGAGGGAACGGCTAGCCTGGTGCTATTCCAGAGGGAACGGCTAGCCCGGTGCTATTCCAGAGGGAACGGCTAGCCTGGTGCTATTCCAGAGGGAACGGCTAGCCCGGTGCTATTCCAGAGGGAACGGCTAGCCCGGTGCTATTCCAGAGGGAACGGCTAGCCCGGTGCTATTCCAGAGGGAACGGCTAGCCCGGTGCCATTCCAGAGGGAACGGCTAGCCCGGTGCTATTCCAGAGGGAACGGCTAGCCCGGTGCTATTCCAGAGGGAACGGCTAGCCCGGTGCTATTCCAGAGGGAACGGCTAGCCCGGTGCTATTCCAGAGGGAACGGCTAGCCCGGTGCTATTCCAGAGGGAACGGCTAGCCCGGTGCTATTCCAGAGGGAACGGCTAGCCCGGTGCTATTCCAGAGGGATCGGCTAGCCTGGTGCTATTCCAGAGGGAACGGCTAGCCCGGTGCTATTCCAGAGGGAACGCCTAGCCTGGTGCTATTCCAGAGGGAACGGCTAGCCTGGTGCTATTCCAGAGGGAACGGCTAGCCTGGTGCTATTCCAGAGGGAACGGCTAGCCTGGTGCTATTCCAGAGGGAACGGCTAGCCCGGTGCTATTCCAGAGGGAACGGCTAGCCTGGTGCTATTCCAGAGGGAACGGCTAGCCCGGTGCTATTCCAGAGGGAACGGCTAGCCCGGTGCTATTCCAGAGGGAACGGCTAGCCCGGTGCTATTCCAGAGGGAACGGCTAGCCCGGTGCCATTCCAGAGGGAACGGCTAGCCTGGTGCTATTCCAGAGGGAACGGCTAGCCCGGTGCCATTCCAGAGGGAACGGCTAGCCCGGTGCCATTCCAGAGGGAACGGCTAGCCCGGTGCTATTCCAGAGGGAACGGCTAGCCCGGTGCTATTCCAGAGGGAACGGCTAGCCTGGTGCTATTCCAGAGGGAACGGCTAGCCCGGTGCTATACCAGAGGGAACGGCTAGCCTGGTGCTATTCCAGAGGGAACGGCTAGCCCGGTGCTATTCCAGAGGGAACGCCTAGCCTGGTGCTATTCCAGAGGGAACGGCTAGCCCGGTGCCATTCGAGAGGGAACGGCTAGCCCGGTGCTATTCCAGAGGGAACGGCTAGCCTGGTGCTATTCCAGAGGGAACGGCTAGCCCGGTGCTATTCCAGAGGGAACGGCTAGCCCGGTGCTATTCCAGAGGGAACGGCTAGCACCGCAGCTCTTCCTCACTAGGGCTGATCTCCCTGCACAATGCAGGAGCAGTGTCACAACATTAGGCCAGTGGCCATGAAGGTTAATACAGAATGCCCACTGGGTATCACTGGGTATTATCTCTAGACCACCATAGCACATTGTACACCAGTCTGGTGTTTAAGAGGTTAAATGGACATTACAGCCTAACAGGGTTCATACATTTGTACCACGTATTCCTATACAAAATGTGAAGATTTGGGGGCAAGAGTCCCAAAATCTGAGAGCTTTCTTCCTGTGTAGGCAACTCTCCATGTCCCCCCTGTGCCCCGGGTGATGATTATACACCTAGCGTGTGACGTGCAACTCTCCATGTCCCCCCTGTGCCCCGGGTGATGATTATACACCTAGCGTGTGACGTGTAACTCTCCATGTCCCCCCTGTGCCCCGGGTGATGATTATACACCTAGCGTGTGACGTGTAACTCTCCATGTCCTCCCCTGTGCCCCGGGTGATGATTATACACCTAGCGTGTGACGTGCAACTCTCCATGTCCCCCCTGTGCCCCGGGTGATCATTATACACCTAGCGTGTGACGTGCAACTCTCCATGTCCCCCCTGTGCCCCGGGTGATGATTATACACCTAGTGTGTGACGTACAACTCTCCATGTCCCCCCTGTGCCCCGGGTGATCATTATACACCTAGCGTGTGACGTGCAACTCTCCATGTCCCCCCTGTGCCCCGGGTGATCATTATACACCTAGCGTGTGACGTGTAACTCTCCATGTCTCCCCTGTGCCCCGGGTGATGATTATACACCTAGCGTGTGACGTGTAACTCTCCATGTCCCCCCTGTGCCCCGGGTGATGATTATACACCTAGTGTGTGACGTGTAACTCTCCATGTCCCCCCTGTGCCCCGGGTGATGATTATACACCTAGCGTGTGACGTGCAATTCTCCATGTCCCCCCTGTGCCCCGGGTGATGATTATACACCTAGCGTGTGATGTGTAACTCTCCATGTCCCCCCTGTGCCCCGGGTGATGATTATACACCTAGCGTGTGACGTGCAACTCTCCATGTCCCCCCTGTGCCCCGGGTGATGATTATACACCTAGCGTGTGACGTGTAACTCTCCATGTCCCCCCTGTGCCCCGGGTGATGATTATACACCTAGCGTGTGACGTACAACTCTCCATGTCCCCCCTGTGCCCCGGGTGATGATTATACACCTAGTGTGTGACGTGTAACTCTCCATGTCCCCCCTGTGCCCCGGGTGATGATTATACACCTAGCGTGTGACGTGCAACTCTCCATGTCCCTCCTGTGCCCCGGGTGATGATTATACACCTAGCGTGTGACGTGTAACTCTCCATGTCCCCCCTGTGCCCCGGGTGATGATTATACACCTAGCGTGTGACGTGTAACTCTCCATGTCCCCCCTGTGCCCCGGGTGATGATTATACACCTAGCGTGTGACGTGTAACTCTCCATGTCCCCCCTGTGCCCCGGGTGATGATTATACACCTAGCGTGTGACGTGTAACTCTCCATGTCCCCCCTGTGCCCCGGGTGATCATTATACACCTAGCGTGTGACGTGTAACTCTCCATGTCCCCCCTGTGCCCCGGGTGATCATTATACACCTAGCGTGTGACGTGCAACTCTCCATGTCCCCCCTGTGCCCCGGGTGATGATTATACACCTAGCGTGTGACGTGTAACTCTCCATGTCCCCCCTGTGCCCCGGGTGTGACGTGTAACTCTCCATGTCCCCCCTGTGCCCCGGGTGATGATTATACACCTAGCGTGTGACGTGTAACTCTCCATGTCCCCCCTGTGCCCCGGGTGATGATTATACACCTAGTGTGTGACGTGTAACTCTCCATGTCCCCCCTGTGCCCCGGGTGATGATTATACACCTAGCGTGTGACGTGCAACTCTCCATGTCCCCCCTGTGCCCCGGGTGATGATTATACACCTAGCGTGTGACGTGTAACTCTCCATGTCCCCCCTGTGCCCTGGGTGATGATTATACACGTAGCGTGTGACGTGTAACTCTCCATGTCCCCCCTGTGCCCCGGGTGATGATTATACACCTAGTGTGTGACGTGTAACTCTCCATGTCCCCCCTGTGCCCCGGGTGATGATTATACACCTAGCGTGTGATGTGTAACTCTCCATGTCCTCCCTGTGCCCCGGGTGATGATTATACACCTAGCGTGTGACGTACAACTCTCCATGTCCCCCCTGTGCCCCGGGTGATGATTATACACCTAGCGTGTGACGTGTAACTCTCCATGTCCCCCCTGTGCCCCGGGTGATGATTATACACCTAGTGTGTGATGTACAACTCTCCATGTCCCCCCTGTGCCCCGGGTGATGATTATACACCTAGCGTGTGACGTACAACTCTCCATGTCCCCCCTGTGCCCCGGGTGATGATTATACACCTAGCGTGTGACGTGTAACTCTCCATGTCCCCCCTGTGCCCCGGGTGATGATTATACACCTAGTGTGTGACGTGTAACTCTCCATGTCCCCCCTGTGCCCCGGGTGATGATTATACACCTAGCGTGTGATGTGTAACTCTCCATGTCCCCCCTGTGCCCCGGGTGATGATTATACACCTAGCGTGTGACGTGTAACTCTCCATGTCCCCCCTGTGCCCCGGGTGATGATTATACACCTAGCGTGTGATGTGTAACTCTCCATGTCCCCCCTGTGCCCCGGGTGATGATTATACACCTAGCGTGTGATGTGTAACTCTCCATGTCCCCCCTGTGCCCCGGGTGATGATTATACACCTAGCGTGTGACGTGTAACTCTCCATGTCCCCCCTGTGCCCTGGGTGATGATTATACACGTAGCGTGTGACGTGTAACTCTCCATGTCCCCCCTGTGCCCCGGGTGATGATTATACACCTAGCGTGTGACGTGTAACTCTCCATGTCCCCCCTGTGCCCCGGGTGATGATTATACACCTAGTGTGTGACGTACAACTCTCCATGTCCCCCCTGTGCCCCGGGTGATGATTATACACCTAGCGTGTGACGTACAACTCTCCATGTCCCCCCCTGTGCCCCGGGTGATGATTATACACCTAGTGCGTGACGTGTAACTCTCCATGTCCCCCCTGTGCCCCGGGTGATGATTATACACCTAGCGTGTGACGTGTAACTCTCCATGTCCCCCCTGTGCCCCGGGTGATGATTATACACCTAGCGTGTGACGTACAACTCTCCATGTCCCCCCTGTGCCCCGGGTGATGATTATACACCTAGTGTGTGACGTACAATTCTCCATGTCCCCCCTGTGCCCCGGGTGATGATTATACACCTAGTGTGTGACGTGCAACTCTCCATGTCCCCCCTGTGCCCCGGGTGATGATTATACACCTAGTGTGTGACGTACAACTCTCCATGTCCCCCCTGTGCCCCGGGTGATGATTATACACCTAGCGTGTGACGTGTAACTCTCCATGTCCCCCCTGTGCCCCGGGTGATGATTATACACGTAGCGTGTGACGTACAACTCTCCATGTCCCCCCTGTGCCCCGGGTGATGATTATACACCTAGCGTGTGACGTGCAACTCTCCAGGTCGTCCCCCCTGTGCCCCGGGTGATGATTATACACCTAGCGTGTGACGTGTAACTCTCCATGTCCCCCCTGTGCCCCGGGTGATGATTATACACCTAGTGTGTGACGTATAACTCTCCATGTCCCCCCTGTGCCCTGGGTGATGATTATACACCTAGCGCGTGACGTGTAACTCTCCATGTCCCCCCTGTGCCCCGGGTGATGATTATACACCTAGCGTGTGACGTACAACTCTCCATGTCCCCCCTGTGCCCCGGGTGATGATTATACACCTAGCGTGTGACGTGTAACTCTCCATGTCCCCCCTGTGCCCCGGGTGATGATTATACACCTAGCGTGTGACGTGTAACTCTCCATGTCCCCCCTGTGCCCCGGGTGATGATTATACACCTAGCGTGTGACGTACAACTCTCCATGTCCCCCCTGTGCCCCGGGTGATGATTATACACCTAGCGTGTGACGTACAACTCTCCATGTCCCCCCTGTGCCCCGGGTGATGATTATACACCTAGCGTGTGACGTGTAACTCTCCATGTCCCCCCTGTGCCCCGGGTGATGATTATACACCTAGCGTGTGACGTGTAACTCTCCATGTCCCCCCTGTGCCCCAGGTGATGATTATACACCTAGTGTGTGACGTACAATTCTCCATGTCCCCCCTGTGCCCCGGGTGATGATTATACACCTAGCGTGTGACGTGTAACTCTCCATGTCCCCCCTGTGCCCCGGGTGATGATTATACACCTAGCGTGTGACGTGTAACTCTCCATGTCCCCCCTGTGCCCCAGGTGATGATTATACACCTAGTGTGTGACGTACAATTCTCCATGTCCCCCCTGTGCCCCGGGTGATGATTATACACCTAGCGTGTGACGTGTAACTCTCCATGTCCCCCCTGTGCCCCGGGTGATGATTATACACCTAGCGTGTGACGTACAACTCTCCATGTCCCCCCTGTGCCCCGGGTGATGATTATACACCTAGCGTGTGACGTGTAACTCTCCATGTCCCCCCTGTGCCCCGGGTGATGATTATACACCTAGCGTGTGACGTGTAACTCTCCATGTCCCCCCTGTGCCCCGGGTGATGATTATACACCTAGCGTGTGACGTGTAACTCTCCATGTCCCCCCTGTGCCCCGGGTGATGATTATACACCTAGTGTGTGACGTGCAACTCTCCATGTCCCTCCTGTGCCCCGGGTGATGATTATACACCTAGCGTGTGACGTGCAACTCTCCATGTCCCCCCTGTGCCCCGGGTGATGATTATACACCTAGCGTGTGACGTGTAACTCTCCATGTCCCCCCTGTGCCCCGGGTGATGATTATACACCTAGCGTGTGACGTGTAACTCTCCATGTCCCCCCTGTGCCCCGGGTGATGATTATACACCTAGCGTGTGACGTGTAACTCTCCATGTCCCCCCTGTGCCCCGGGTGATGATTATACACCTAGCGTGTGACGTGTAACTCTCCATGTCCCCCCTGTGCCCTGGGTGATGATTATACACCTAGCGTGTGACGTGTAACTCTCCATGTCCCCCCTGTGCCCCGGGTGATGATTATACACCTAGCGTGTGACGTGTAACTCTCCATGTCCCCCCTGTGCCCTGGGTGATGATTATACACCTAGCGTGTGACGTGTAACTCTCCATGTCCCCCCTGTGCCCCGGGTGATGATTATACACCTAGCGTGTGACGTGTAACTCTCCATGTCCCCCCTGTGCCCCGGGTGATGATTATACACCTAGTGTGTGACGTGCAACTCTCCATGTCCCCCCTGTGCCCCGGGGGATGATTATACACCTAGCGCGTGACGTGTAACTCTCCATGTCCCTCCTGTGCCCCGGGTGATGATTATACACCTAGCGTGTGACGTGTAACTCTCCATGTCCCCCCTGTGCCCCGGGTGATCATTATACACCTAGCGTGTGACGTACAACTCTCCATGTCCCCCCTGTGCCCCGGGTGATGATTATACACCTAGCGTGTGACGTGTAACTCTCCATGTCCCCCCTGTGCCCTGGGTGATGATTATACACCTAGCGTGTGACGTACAACTCTCCATGTCCCCCCTGTGCCCTGGGTGATGATTATACACCTAGCGTGTGACGTGTAACTCTCCATGTCCCCCCTGTGCCCCGGGTGATGATTATACACCTAGTGTGTGACGTGTAACTCTCCATGTCCCCCCTGTGCCCTGGGTGATGATTATACACCTAGCGTGTGACGTGTAACTCTCCATGTCCCCCCTGTGCCCCGGGTGATGATTATACACCTAGTGTGTGACGTGTAACTCTCCATGTCCCCCCTGTGCCCTGGGTGATGATTATACACCTAGCGTGTGACGTACAACTCTCCATGTCCCCCCTGTGCCCCGGGTGATGATTATACACCTAGCGTGTGACGTGTAACTCTCCATGTCCCCCCTGTGCCCCGGGTGATGATTATACACCTAGCGTGTGACGTGTAACTCTCCATGTCCCCCCTGTCCCCCGGGTGATGATTATACACCTAGCGTGTGACGTGTAACTCTCCATGTCCCCCCTGTGCCCCGGGTGATGATTATACACCTAGCGTGTGACGTGTAACTCTCCATGTCCCCCCTGTCCCCCGGGTGATGATTATACACCTAGTGTGTGACGTGTAACTCTCCATGTCCCCCCTGTGCCCCGGGTGATGATTATACACCTAGCGTGTGACGTGTAACTCTCCATGTCCCTCCTGTGCCCCGGGTGATGATTATACACCTAGCGTGTGACGTGTAACTCTCCATGTCCCCCCTGTGCCCTGGGTGATGATTATACACCTAGCGTGTGACGTGCAACTCTCCATGTCCCCCCTGTGCCCCGGTGATGATTATACACCTAGCGTGTGACGTGTAACTCTCCATGTCCCCCCTGTGCCCCGGGGGATGATTATACACCTAGCGTGTGACGTACAACTCTCCATGTCCCCCCTGTGCCCCGGGTGATGATTATACACCTAGTGTGTGACGTGTAACTCTCCATGTCCTCCCCTGTGCCCCGGGTGATGATTATACACCTAGTGTGTGACGTGTAACTCTCCATGTCCCCCCTGTGCCCCGGGTGATGATTATACACCTAGTGTGTGACGTGTAATTCTCCATGTCCCCCCTGTGCCCCGGGTGATGATTATACACCTAGTGTGTGACGTGTAACTCTCCATGTCCCCCCTGTGCCCCGGGTGATGATTATACACCTAGTGTGTGACGTGTAATTCTCCATGTCCCCCCTGTGCCCCGGGTGATGATTATACACCTAGTGTGTGACGTGTAACTCTCCATGTCCCCCCTGTGCCCCGGGTGATGATTATACACCTAGTGTGTGACGTGTAACTCTCCATGTCCCCCCTGTGCCCCGGGGGATGATTATACACCTAGCGTGTGACGTGTAACTCTCCATGTCCTCCCCTGTGCCCCGGGTGATGATTATACACCTAGTGTGTGACGTGTAACTCTCCATGTCCCCCCTGTGCCCCGGGTGATGATTATACACCTAGTGTGTGACGTGTAATTCTCCATGTCCCCCCTGTGCCCCGGGTGATGATTATACACCTAGTGTGTGACGTGTAACTCTCCATGTCCCCCCTGTGCCCCGGGTGATGATTATACACCTAGCGTGTGATGTACAACTCTCCATGTCCCCCCTGTGCCCCGGGTGATGATTATACACCTAGCGTGTGACGTACAACTCTCCATGTCCCCCCTGTGCCCCGGGTGATGATTATACACCTAGCGTGTGACGTGTAACTCTCCATGTCCCCCCTGTGCCCCGGGTGATGATTATACACCTAGCGTGTGACGTGTAACTCTCCATGTCCCCCCTGTGCCCCAGGTGATGATTATACACCTAGCGTGTGATGTACAACTCTCCATGTCCCTCCTGTGCCCTGGGTGATGATTATACACCTAGCGTGTGACGTGTAACTCTCCATGTCCCCCCTGTGCCCCGGGTGATGATTATACACCTAGCGTGTGACGTACAACTCTCCATGTCCCTCCCTGTGCCCCGGGTGATGATTATACACCTAGTGTGTGACGTGTAACTCTCCATGTCCCTCCTGTGCCCCGGGTGATGATTATACACCTAGCGTGTGACGTGTAACTCTCCATGTCCCCCCTGTGCCCCGGGTGATGATTATACACCTAGCGTGTGACGTGCAATTCTCCATGTCCCCCCTGTGCCCCGGGTGATGATTATACACCTAGCGTGTGACGTGCAATTCTCCATGTCCCCCCTGTGCCCCGGGTGATGATTATACACCTAGCGTGTGACGTGTAACTCTCCATGTCCCCCCTGTGCCCCAGGTGATGATTATACACCTAGCGTGTGACGTACAACTCTCCATGTCCCCCCTGTGCCCCGGGTGATGATTATACACCTAGCGTGTGACGTGTAACTCTCCATGTCCCCCCTGTGCCCCGGGTGATGATTATACACCTAGCGTGTGACGTGTAACTCTCCATGTCCCCCCTGTGCCCCGGGTGATGATTATACACCTAGCGTGTGACGTACAACTCTCCATGTCCCCCCTGTGCCCCGGGTGATGATTATACACCTAGTGTGTGACGTGCAACTCTCCATGTCCCCCCTGTGCCCCGGGTGATGATTATACACCTAGCGTGTGACGTGTAACTCTCCATGTCCCCCCTGTGCCCCGGGTGATGATTATACACCTAGCGTGTGACGTACAACTCTCCATGTCCCCCCTGTGCCCCGGGTGATGATTATACACCTAGCGTGTGACGTGTAACTCTCCATGTCCCCCCTGTGCCCCGGGTGATGATTATACACCTAGTGTGTGACGTGCAACTCTCCATGTCCCCCCTGTGCCCCGGGGGATGATTATACACCTAGCGTGTGACGTGTAACTCTCCATGTCCTCCCCTGTGCCCCGGGTGATGATTATACACCTAGCGTGTGACGTGTAACTCTCCATGTCCCTCCTGTGCCCCGGGTGATGATTATACACCTAGCGTGTGACGTGTAACTCTCCATGTCCCCCCTGTGCCCCGGGTGATGATTATACACCTAGCGTGTGACGTGTAACTCTCCATGTCCCCCCTGTGCCCCGGGTGATGATTATACACCTAGTGTGTGATGTGTAACTCTCCATGTCCCCCCTGTGCCCCGGGTGATGATTATACACCTAGCGTGTGACGTGTAACTCTCCATGTCCCTCCTGTGCCCCGGGTGATGATTATACACCTAGCGTGTGACGTACAACTCTCCATGTCCCTCCTGTGCCCCGGGTGATGATTATACACCTAGTGTGTGACGTACAACTCTCCATGTCCCCCCTGTGCCCCGGGTGATGATTATACACCTAGTGTGTGACGTGCAACTCTCCATGTCCCCCCTGTGCCCCGGGTGATGATTATACACCTAGTGTGTGACGTGCAACTCTCCATGTCCTCCCCTGTGCCCCGGGTGATGATTATACACCTAGTGTGTGACGTGCAACTCTCCATGTCCTCCCCTGTGCCCCGGGTGATGATTATACACCTAGCGTGTGACGTGTAACTCTCCATGTCCCCCCTGTGCCCTGGGTGATGATTATACACCTAGTGTGTGACGTGTAACTCTCCATGTCCTCCCCTGTGCCCCGGGTGATGATTATACACCTAGCGTGTGACGTACAACTCTCCATGTCCCCCCTGTGCCCCGGGTGATGATTATACACCTAGCGTGTGACGTGTAACTCTCCATGTCCCCCCTGTGCCCCGGGTGATGATTATACACCTAGCGTGTGACGTGTAACTCTCCATGTCCCCCCTGTGCCCCGGGTGATGATTATACACCTAGCGTGTGACGTGTAACTCTCCATGTCCCCCCTGTGCCCCGGGTGATGATTATACACCTAGCGTGTGACGTGTAACTCTCCATGTCCCCCCTGTGCCCTGGGTGATGATTATACACCTAGCATGTGACGTGTAACTCTCCATGTCCCCCCTGTGCCCCGGGTGATGATTATACACCTAGTGTGTGACGTGTAACTCTCCATGTCCCCCCTGTGCCCCGGGTGATCATTATACACCTAGCGTGTGACGTGTAACTCTCCATGTCCCCCCTGTGCCCCGGGTGATGATTATACACCTAGCGTGTGATGTGTAACTCTCCATGTCCCTCCTGTGCCCCGGGTGATGATTATACACCTAGTGTGTGACGTGCAACTCTCCATGTCCCCCCTGTGCCCCGGGTGTGATGTACAACTCTCCATGTCCCCCCTGTGCCCCGGGTGATGATTATACACCTAGTGTGTGACGTGTAACTCTCCATGTCCCCCCTGTGCCCCGGGTGATGATTATACACCTAGCGTGTGACGTACAACTCTCCATGTCCCCCCTGTGCCCCGGGTGATGATTATACACCTAGCGTGTGACGTGTAACTCTCCATGTCCCCCCTGTGCCCCGGGTGATGATTATACACCTAGTGTGTGACGTGTAACTCTCCATGTCCCCCCTGTGCCCCGGGTGATGATTATACACCTAGCGTGTGACGTACAATTCTCCATGTCCCCCCTGTGCCCCGGGTGATGATTATACACCTAGCGTGTGACGTGCAACTCTCCATGTCCCCCCTGTGCCCCGGGTGATGATTATACACCTAGCGTGTGACGTGTAACTCTCCATGTCCCCCCTGTGCCCCGGGTGATGATTATACACCTAGTGTGTGACGTGTAACTCTCCATGTCCCCCCTGTGCCCCGGGTGATGATTATACACCTAGTGTGTGACGTACAACTCTCCATGTCCCCCCTGTGCCCCGGGTGATGATTATACACCTAGCGTGTGACGTGCAACTCTCCATGTCCCCCCTGTGCCCCGGGTGATGATTATACACCTAGCGTGTGACGTGCAACTCTCCATGTCCCCCCTGTGCCCCGGGTGATGATTATACACCTAGCGTGTGACGTGCAACTCTCCATGTCCCCCCTGTGCCCCGGGTGATGATTATACACCTAGCGTGTGACGTGCAACTCTCCATGTCCCCCCTGTGCCCCGGGTGTGATGTACAACTCTCCATGTCCCCCCTGTGCCCCGGGGGATGATTATACACCTAGCGTGTGACGTGCAACTCTCCATGTCCCCCCTGTGCCCCGGGGGATGATTATACACCTTCCCCCTTCCATGAGGGTTCAGGACATGGTCCCTGCGTCAGTCTACAGACAAAGGAAAGGACTTCTCTGTAAGTATAAAAACCCCATTTCTAAAAGAAATAGTAATGTTTGAAAATAAATGCAGCACCAATTATTCTTTATAGTTTTTGGGCCATGTAGAGCGGTATTATCATTCTCTACGATGTGTAGTACAAGAGCAATTGAATGATAAAGTATCCCCCTCCTGTCCCTTTTACCTAGTGTAACACTGCTCACCTCAGATATGGAATCTGGTCACATGACCGGACAGATCACAGCAAGGGACAATCTTCTTACTCTGATCATAAGGAAAACCCTGCCCCACTTGAAGAAGGAGGGCAGGTTTTACCTTATGCTAACAGAAGATGGTCCTGTGCTGTGATCCATCTGGACGGTCTTGCTGTGCAGCTTTACATAGGTAAAAGGGGCGGGAGGGGGACACTTTATGATTCAATTAATCTAGAACTATACGTGGTAGAGAATAACGCTCCACATGGCCTAAAAACTATAAAAACCATTGAACCATTACTATCCCCCCCCCCCACATTCCTATCGGAAGTAGTCAAACTTCTGCCGCTTTACACTTTTGCCATTTTAGAACTTTCCCCAAAGGTGGGAACTAAACAAAACAAGTCACGATGGACCACTTTTTGGTGCCAGTTTAGTCTGAATCAGGGAGATCTTCCTTCTGTACTACAACTCCCATCAGGCAGCACTGGAGTAAAGGCATACAGTCCGCTATAAGCTAGGAGAATGGGCGTTCTAATAAAGCGCACCAAACCACGCAAGATATTCCCCAAATTACCAGTCATTTACAAGAGGATTTTAACCCTCTGAATGCTACAGAGTTTGCCAACACATAGCAAAGCATTGCGTTGGAGATGTAGTATTTATGGGGTTAAAAGCACCCCCTTCACCCACCAATTGTTCCACAAAGACAGTTTATTAAACAAGAACATGGGCATTGAACCCTTTAAATGCCAGTAGTCTCGCTGCCACAATGAAATACCAGAACCCCAAAAACAAGAACCCAAGACAGAGTGACCTCTTCAAACCCGTTTTATTTGTAAAAATGCAGATAAATAAAACATGTCTTCAGATGTGCTCCCATTACAAAAAACTAAACCAGAGAAGGCACCATGAGAAGTCTGAACAGGGCGCCCCACACCAAATGCAGCTCCTCCGCAGGAACCGGCCGAGCCAGACAGGTGCACGCAGGAAACGAGTGGGTGCAGGCAGACTGAGGGGGGTGGGGGCAAGGAGTAACGTGAAATGTTCGGACAAACTGCAGGCTTTAATAATACGTTTCTTTTTCCACCCAGCCTGGAAAGAAGAGAGAAGTGTCAGGAAGATGCCCCAGTAAAGGTCTCAATTCATAAAGCGTGAGGGGGTAATAAGGGCCTAGAGTCAGTAAAGGGAGAGGACAGAGTAAGGGAGATGGGGGGTAATAAAGGCCTCGAGTCAGTAAAGGGAGAGGACAGAGTACAGGGAGATGGGGGGTAATAAAGACCTCGAGTCAGTAAAGGGAGAGGACAGAGTACAGGGAGATGGGGGGTAATAAAGGCCTCGAGTCAGTAAAGGGAGAGGACAGAGTACAGGGAGATGGGGGGTAATAAAGGCCTCGAGTCAGTAAAGGAAGAGGACAAGGTACAGGGAGATGAGGGGTAATAAAGACCTCGAGTCAGTAAAGGAAGAGGACAAGGTACAGGTAGATGGGGGGGTAATAAAGACCTCGAGTCAGTAAAGGAAGAGGACAAGGTACAGGGAGATGGGGGGTAATAAAGGCCTCGAGTCAGTAAAGGAAGAGGACAAGGTACAGGTAGATGGGGGTAATAAAGACCTCGAGTCAGTAAAGGAAGAGGACAAGGTACAGGGAGATGGGGGGTAATAAAGACCTCGAGTCAGTAAAGGGAGAGGACAAGGTACAGGTAGATGGGGGGTAATAAAGACCTCGAGTCAGTAAAGGAAGAGGACAGAGTACAGGGAGATGGGGGGTAATAAAGACCTCGAGTCAGTAAAGGAAGAGGACAGAGTACAGGGAGATGGGGGGTAATAAAGACCTCGAGTCAGTAAAGGAAGAGGACAAGGTACAGGTAGATGGGGGTAATAAAGGTCTCGAGTCAGTAAAGGAAGAAGACAAGGTACAGGTAGATGGGGGGTAATAAAGGTCTCGAGTCAGTAAAGGAAGAGGACAAGGTACAGGTAGATGGGGGTAATAAAGGTCTCGAGTCAGTAAAGGAAGAGGACAAGGTACAGGGAGATGGGGGGGTAATAAAGGCCTCGAGTCAGTAAAGGAAGAGGACAAGGTACAGGGAGATGGGGGGTAATAAAGACCTCGAGTCAGTAAAGGAAGAGGACAAGGTACAGGGAGATGGGGGGTAATAAAGACCTCGAGTCAGTAAAGGGAGAGGACAAGGTACAGGTAGATGGGGGGTAATAAAGGTCTCGAGTCAGTAAAGGGAGAGGACAAGGTACAGGTAGATGAGGGGTAATAAAGACCTCGAGTCAGTAAAGGAAGAGGACAAGGTACAGGTAGATGGGGGTAATAAAGGTCTCGAGTCAGTAAAGGAAGAGGACAAGGTACAGGTAGATGGGGGGTAATAAAGGTCTCGAGTCAGTAAAGGGAGAGGACAAGGTACAGGTAGATGGGGGGTAATAAAGGCCTCGAGTCAGTAAAGGAAGAGGACAAGGTACAGGGAGATGGGGGGTAATAAAGACCTCGAGTCAGTAAAGGAAGAGGACAAGGTACAGGTAGATGGGGGTAATAAAGGTCTCGAGTCAGTAAAGGAAGAGGACAAGGTACAGGTAGATGGGGGTAATAAAGGTCTCGAGTCAGTAAAGGGAGAGGACAAGGTACAGGGAGATGGGGGTAATAAAGACCTCGAGTCAGTAAAGGAAGAGGACAAGGTACAGGGAGATGGGGGGTAATAAAGGCCTCGAGTCAGTAAAGGAAGAGGACAAGGTACAGGTAGATGGGGGTAATAAAGACCTCGAGTCAGTAAAGGAAGAGGACAAGGTACAGGTAGATGGGGGGTAATAAAGACCTCGAGTCAGTAAAGGAAGAGGAAAAGGTACAGGGAGATGAGGGGTAATAAAGGCCTCGAGTCAGTAAAGGGAGAGGACAGAGTACAGGGAGATGGGGGTAATAAAGGCCTCGAGTCAGTAAAGGAAGAGGACAAGGTACAGGTAGATGGGGGTAATAAAGGCCTCGAGTCAGTAAAGGAAGAGGACAAGGTACAGGGAGATGGGGGGTAATAAAGACCTCGAGTCAGTAAAGGAAGAGGACAAGGTACAGGTAGATGAGGGGTAATAAAGGCCTCGAGTCAGTAAAGGAAGAGGACAAGGTACAGGGAGATGAGGGGGTAATAAAGACCTCGAGTCAGTAAAGGAAGAGGACAAGGTACAGGTAGATGGGGGGTAATAAAGGCCTCGAGTCAGTAAAGGGAGAGGACAGAGTACAGGGAGATGGGGGGTAATAAAGACCTCGAGTCAGTAAAGGGAGAGGACAAGGTACAGGGAGATGGGGGGTAATAAAGACCTCGAGTCAGTAAAGGGAGAGGACAAGGTACAGGGAGATGAGGGGTAATAAAGACCTCGAGTCAGTAAAGGGAGAGGACAAGGTACAGGTAGATGGGGGGTAATAAAGACCTCGAGTCAGTAAAGGAAGAGGACAAGGTACAGGTAGATGGGGGGTAATAAAGACCTCGAGTCAGTAAAGGAAGAGGACAAGGTACAGGTAGATGGGGGGTAATAAAGACCTCGAGTCAGTAAAGGAAGAGGACAAGGTACAGGGAGATGGGGGGTAATAAAGGCCTCGAGTCAGTAAAGGAAGAGGACAAGGTACAGGGAGATGGGGGGGTAATAAAGACCTCGAGTCAGTAAAGGAAGAGGACAAGGTACAGGTAGATGGGGGGTAATAAAGGCCTCGAGTCAGTAAAGGAAGAGGACAAGGAACAGGGAGATGAGGGGTAATAAAGACCTCGAGTCAGTAAAGGGAGAGGACAAGGTACAGGGAGATGGGGGTAATAAAGGCCTCGAGTCAGTAAAGGAAGAGGACAAGGAACAGGGAGATGAGGGGTAATAAAGACCTCGAGTCAGTAAAGGAAGAGGACAAGGTACAGGTAGATGGGGGGTAATAAAGACCTCGAGTCAGTAAAGGAAGAGGACAAGGTACAGGGAGATGGGGGGTAATAAAGACCGAGTCAGTAAAGGAAGAGGACAAGGTACAGGGAGATGGGGGTAATAAAGGCCTCGAGTCAGTAAAGGAAGAGGACAAGGTACAGGTAGATGGGGGGTAATAAAGACCTCGAGTCAGTAAAGGGAGAAGACAAGGTACAGGTAGATGGGGGGTAATAAAGGCCTCGAGTCAGTAAAGGAAGAGGACAAGGAACAGGGAGATGAGGGGTAATAAAGACCTCGAGTCAGTAAAGGGAGAGGACAAGGTACAGGTAGATGGGGGGTAATAAAGACCTCGAGTCAGTAAAGGGAGAGGACAAGGTACAGGTAGATGAGGGGTAATAAAGACCTCGAGTCAGTAAAGGAAGAGGACAAGGTACAGGGAGATGAGGGGTAATAAAGACCTCGAGTCAGTAAAGGGAGAGGACAGAGTACAGGGAGATGAGGGGTAATAAAGACCTCGAGTCAGTAAAGGGAGAGGACAAGGTACAGGGAGATGGGGGGTAATAAAGGCCTCGAGTCAGTAAAGGAAGAGGACAAGGTACAGGTAGATGGGGGGGTAATAAAGACCTCGAGTCAGTAAAGGAAGAGGACAAGGTACAGGTAGATGAGGGTAATAAAGGCCTCGAGTCAGTAAAGGAAGAAGACAAGGTACAGGGAGATGGGGGTAATAAAGGCCTCGAGTCAGTAAAGGAAGAGGACAAGGAACAGGGAGATGAGGGGTAATAAAGACCTCGAGTCAGTAAAGGAAGAGGACAGAGTACAGGGAGATGGGGGTAATAAAGGCCTCGAGTCAGTAAAGGAAGAGGACAAGGTACAGGTAGATGGGGGGTAATAAAGACCTCGAGTCAGTAAAGGGAGAGGACAAGGTACAGGGAGATGGGGGGGTAATAAAGACCTTGAGTCAGTAAAGGAAGAGGACAAGGTACAGGAAGATGGGGGGTAATAAAGACCTCGAGTCAGTAAAGGAAGAGGACAAGGTACAGGTAGATGGGGGGTAATAAAGACCTCGAGTCAGTAAAGGAAGAGGACAAGGTACAGGGAGATGAGGGTAATAAAGACCTCGAGTCAGAAAAGGAAGAGGACAAGGTACAGGTAGATGGGGGGTAATAAAGACCTCGAGTCAGTAAAGGAAGAGGACAAGGTACAGGTAGATGGGGGGTAATAAAGACCTCGAGTCAGTAAAGGAAGAGGACAAGGTACAGGTAGATGGGGGGTAATAAAGGCCTCGAGTCAGTAAAGGAAGAGGACAAGGTACAGGTAGATGGGGGGGTAATAAAGACCTCGAGTCAGTAAAGGAAGAGGACAAGGTACAGGTAGATGGGGGGGTAATAAAGACCTCGAGTCAGTAAAGGAAGAGGACAAGGTACAGGTAGATGGGGGTAATAAAGGTCTCGAGTCAGTAAAGGAAGAAGACAAGGTACAGGGAGATGGGGGTAATAAAGGCCTCGAGTCAGTAAAGGAAGAGGACAAGGTACAGGTAGATGAGGGGTAATAAAGACCTCGAGTCAGTAAAGGGAGAGGACAAGGTACAGGTAGATGGGGGGTAATAAAGACCTCGAGTCAGTAAAGGGAGAAGACAAGGTACAGGGAGATGGGGGGTAATAAAAACCTCGAGTCAGTAAAGGGAGAGGACAGAGTACAGGGAGATGGGGGGTAATAAAGACCTCGAGTCAGTAAAGGAAGAGGACAAGGTACAGGTAGATGGGGGTAATAAAGGTCTCGAGTCAGTAAAGGAAGAAGACAAGGTACAGGTAGATGAGGGGTAATAAAGACCTCGAGTCAGTAAAGGGAGAGGACAAGGTACAGGTAGATGGGGGGTAATAAAGACCTCGAGTCAGTAAAGGGAGAAGACAAGGTACAGGGAGATGGGGGGTAATAAAGACCTCGAGTCAGTAAAGGAAGAGGACAAGGTACAGGTAGATGAGGGGTAATAAAGACCTCGAGTCAGTAAAGGAAGAGGACAAGGTACAGGTAGATGAGGGGTAATAAAGACCTCGAGTCAGTAAAGGGAGAGGACAAGGTACAGGTAGATGGGGGGTAATAAAGACCTCGAGTCAGTAAAGGAAGAGGACAAGGTACAGGTAGATGGGGGGTAATAAAGGCCTCGAGTCAGTAAAGGGAGGAGACAAGGTACAGGTAGATGAGGGGGTAATAAAGGCCTCGAGTCAGTAAAGGGAGAAGACAAGGTACAGGGAGATGGGGGTAATAAAGACCTCGAGTCAGTAAAGGGAGAGGACAAGGTACAGGGAGATGAGGGGGTAATAAAGACCTCGAGTCAGTAAAGGAAGAGGACAAGGTACAGGGAGATGGGGGGTAATAAAGGCCTCGAGTCAGTAAAGGGAGAGGACAAGGTACAGGGAGATGGGGGGGTAATAAAGACCTCGAGTCAGTAAAGGAAGAGGACAAGGTACAGGGAGATGGGGGTAATAAAGACCGAGTCAGTAAAGGAAGAGGACAAGGTACAGGTAGATGGGGGTAATAAAGACCTCGAGTCAGTAAAGGAAGAGGACAAGGTACAGGGAGATGAGGGGTAATAAAGGTCTCGAGTCAGTAAAGGAAGAGGACAAGGTACAGGGAGATGAGGGGTAATAAAGGTCTCGAGTCAGTAAAGGGAGAGGACAAGGTACAGGTAGATGAGGGGGTAATAAAGACCTCGAGTCAGTAAAGGAAGAGGACAGAGTACAGGGAGATGGGGGGGTAATAAAGACCGAGTCAGTAAAGGAAAAGGACAAGGTACAGGTAGATGGGGGGTAATAAAGACCTCGAGTCAGTAAAGGAAGAGGACAAGGTACAGGGAGATGGGGGGGTAATAAAGACCTCGAGTCAGTAAAGGAAGAGGACAAGGTACAGGGAGATGGGGGGGTAATAAAGACCTCGAGTCAGTAAAGGAAGAGGACAAGGTACAGGGAGATGGGGGTAATAAAGACCTCGAGTCAGTAAAGGAAGAGGACAAGGTACAGGTAGATGGGGGGTAATAAAGACCTCGAGTCAGTAAAGGAAGAGGACAAGGTACAGGGAGATGGGGGGTAATAAAGACCTCGAGTCAGTAAAGGAAGAGGACAAGGTACAGGGAGATGGGGGGTAATAAAGACCTCGAGTCAGTAAAGGGAGAGGACAAGGTACAGGTAGATGAGGGGTAATAAAGACCTCGAGTCAGTAAAGGAAAAGGACAAGGTACAGGTAGATGGGGGTAATAAAGACCTCGAGTCAGTAAAGGAAGAGGACAAGGTACAGGTAGATGAGGGGTAATAAAGGCCTCGAGTCAGTAAAGGAAGAGGACAAGGTACAGGTAGATGGGGGGTAATAAAGACCTCGAGTCAGTAAAGGGAGAGGACAAGGTACAGGGAGATGGGGGGTAATAAAGGCCTCGAGTCAGTAAAGGGAGAGGACAAGGTACAGGTAGATGGGGGGTAATAAAGGCCTCGAGTCAGTAAAGGGAGAGGACAAGGTACAGGTAGATGGGGGGTAATAAAGACCTCGAGTCAGTAAAGGAAGAGGACAAGGTACAGGGAGATGGGGGGTAATAAAGACCTCGAGTCAGTAAAGGAAGAGGACAAGGTACAGGGAGATGAGGGGTAATAAAGACCTCGAGTCAGTAAAGGGAGAGGACAAGGTACAGGTAGATGGGGGGTAATAAAGACCTCGAGTCAGTAAAGGAAGAGGACAAGGTACAGGGAGATGAGGGGTAATAAAGGCCTCGAGTCAGTAAAGGGAGAGGACAAGGTACAGGGAGATGGGGGGTAATAAAGGTCTCGAGTCAGTAAAGGAAGAGGACAAGGTACAGGGAGATGGGGGGTAATAAAGACCTCGAGTCAGTAAAGGAAGAGGACAAGGTACAGGTAGATGGGGGTAATAAAGGCCTCGAGTCAGTAAAGGGAGAGGACAAGGTACAGGTAGATGGGGGGTAATAAAGACCTCGAGTCAGTAAAGGAAGAGGACAAGGTACAGGGAGATGGGGGTAATAAAGGTCTCGAGTCAGTAAAGGAAGAAGACAAGGTACAGGGAGATGGGGGTAATAAAGACCTCGAGTCAGTAAAGGGAGAGGACAAGGTACAGGGAGATGGGGGGTAATAAAGACCTCGAGTCAGTAAAGGAAGAGGACAAGGTACAGGGAGATGGGGGTAATAAAGGCCTCGAGTCAGTAAAGGAAGAGGACAAGGTACAGGGAGATGGGGGGTAATAAAGACCTCGAGTCAGTAAAGGGAGAGGACAAGGTACAGGGAGATGAGGGGTAATAAAGGCCTCGAGTCAGTAAAGGAAGAAGACAAGGTACAGGTAGATGGGGGGGTAATAAAGGCCTCGAGTCAGTAAAGGAAGAGGACAAGGTACAGGTAGATGAGGGGTAATAAAGGCCTCGAGTCAGTAAAGGAAGAAGACAAGGTACAGGTAGATGGGGGGGTAATAAAGGCCTCGAGTCAGTAAAGGAAGAAGACAAGGTACAGGTAGATGGGGGGGTAATAAAGGCCTCGAGTCAGTAAAGGAAGAGGACAAGGTACAGGGAGATGGGGGGTAATAAAGACCTCGAGTCAGTAAAGGGAGAGGACAAGGTACAGGTAGATGAGGGGTAATAAAGGCCTCGAGTCAGTAAAGGAAGAAGACAAGGTACAGGTAGATGGGGGGTAATAAAGACCTCGAGTCAGTAAAGGAAGAGGACAAGGTACAGGTAGATGGGGGGGTAATAAAGGCCTCGAGTCAGTAAAGGAAGAGGACAAGGTACAGGGAGATGGGGGTAATAAAGGCCTCGAGTCAGTAAAGGAAGAGGACAAGGTACAGGGAGATGGGGGGTAATAAAGACCTCGAGTCAGTAAAGGAAGAGGACAAGGTACAGGTAGATGAGGGGTAATAAAGACCTCGAGTCAGTAAAGGAAGAAGACAAGGTACAGGTAGATGGGGGGTAATAAAGAGCTCGAGTCAGTAAAGGGAGAGGACAAGGTACAGGGAGATGAGGGGTAATAAAGACCTCGAGTCAGTAAAGGGAGAGGACAAGGTACAGGGAGATGGGGGTAATAAAGGCCTTGAGTCAGTAAAGGAAGAGGACAAGGTACAGGTAGATGGGGGGTAATAAAGACCTCGAGTCAGTAAAGGAAGAGGACAAGGTACAGGTAGATGGGGGTAATAAAGGCCTCGAGTCAGTAAAGGGAGAGGACAAGGTACAGGTAGATGGGGGGGGTAATAAAGACCTCGAGTCAGTAAAGGAAGAGGACAAGGTACAGGTAGATGGGGGGTAATAAAGACCTCGAGTCAGTAAAGGAAGAGGACAAGGTATAGGGAGATGAGGGGTAATAAAGACCTCGAGTCAGTAAAGGAAGAGGACAAGGTACAGGTAGATGGGGGGGTAATAAAGACCTCGAGTCAGTAAAGGAAAAGGACAAGGTACAGGTAGATGGGGGTAATAAAGGCCTCGAGTCAGTAAAGGAAGAGGACAAGGTACAGGGAGATGGGGGTAATAAAGACCTCGAGTCAGTAAAGGGAGAGGACAAGGTACAGGGAGATGGGGGGTAATAAAGACCTCGAGTCAGTAAAGGAAGAGGACAAGGTACAGGGAGATGGGGGGGTAATAAAGACCTCGAGTCAGTAAAGGAAGAGGACAAGGTACAGGTAGATGGGGGTAATAAAGACCTCGAGTCAGTAAAGGAAGAGGACAAGGTACAGGGAGATGGGGGGTAATAAAGACCTCAAGTCAGTAAAGGAAGAGGACAAGGTACAGGTAGATGGGGGTAATAAAGACCTCGAGTCAGTAAAGGAAGAGGACAAGGTACAGGGAGATGGGGGTAATAAAGACCTCGAGTCAGTAAAGGAAGAGGACAAGGTACAGGTAGATGGGGGGTAATAAAGGCCTCGAGTCAGTAAAGGAAGAGGACAAGGTACAGGGAGATGAGGGTAATAAAGGTCTCGAGTCAGTAAAGGAAGAGGACAAGGTACAGGGAGATGGGGGGTAATAAAGACCTCGAGTCAGTAAAGGGAGAGGACAAGGTACAGGGAGATGGGGGGTAATAAAGACCTCGAGTCAGTAAAGGAAGAGGACAAGGTACAGGTAGATGAGGGTAATAAAGACCTCGAGTCAGTAAAGGAAGAGGACAAGGTACAGGTAGATGAGGGGTAATAAAGGCCTCGAGTCAGTAAAGGGAGAGGACAAGGTACAGGTAGATGAGGGGTAATAAAGACCTCAAGTCAGTAAAGGGAGAGGACAAGGTACAGGGAGATGAGGGGTAATAAAGGCCTCGAGTCAGTAAAGGGAGAGGACAAGGTACAGGGAGATGGGGGGTAATAAAGGCCTCGAGTCAGTAAAGGGAGAGGACAAGGTACAGGGAGATGAGGGGTAATAAAGACCTCAAGTCAGTAAAGGAAGAGGACAAGGTACAGGTAGATGAGGGGGTAATAAAGGCCTCGAGTCAGTAAAGGGAGAGGACAAGGTACAGGGAGATGGGGGTAATAAAGACCTCGAGTCAGTAAAGGGAGAGGACAAGGTACAGGTAGATGGGGGGTAATAAAGACCTCGAGTCAGTAAAGGAAGAGGACAAGGTACAGGGAGATGAGGGGTAATAAAGACCTCGAGTCAGTAAAGGGAGAGGACAAGGTACAGGGAGATGGGGGGTAATAAAGGCCTCAAGTCAGTAAAGGGAGAGGACAAGGTACAGGGAGATGGGGGGTAATAAAGGCCTCAAGTCAGTAAAGGAAGAGGACAAGGTACAGGTAGATGGGGGGTAATAAAGACCTCGAGTCAGTAAAGGGAGAGGACAAGGTACAGGGAGATGGGGGGGTAATAAAGACCGAGTCAGTAAAGGAAGAGGACAAGGTACAGGTAGATGAGGGGTAATAAAGGCCTCGAGTCAGTAAAGGAAGAGGACAAGGTACAGGGAGATGGGGGGTAATAAAGGTCTCGAGTCAGTAAAGGAAGAGGACAAGGTACAGGTAGATGGGGGTAATAAAGGCCTCGAGTCAGTAAAGGGAGAGGACAAGGTACAGGGAGATGGGGGGGTAATAAAGACCTCGAGTCAGTAAAGGAAGAGGACAAGGTACAGGGAGATGGGGGGGTAATAAAGACCTCGAGTCAGTAAAGGAAGAGGACAAGGTACAGGGAGATGGGGGTAATAAAGACCTCGAGTCAGTAAAGGAAGAGGACAAGGTACAGGTAGATGGGGGGTAATAAAGACCTCGAGTCAGTAAAGGAAGAGGACAAGGTACAGGGAGATGGGGGGTAATAAAGACCTCGAGTCAGTAAAGGAAGAGGACAAGGTACAGGGAGATGGGGGGTAATAAAGACCTCGAGTCAGTAAAGGGAGAGGACAAGGTACAGGTAGATGAGGGGTAATAAAGACCTCGAGTCAGTAAAGGAAAAGGACAAGGTACAGGTAGATGGGGGTAATAAAGACCTCGAGTCAGTAAAGGAAGAGGACAAGGTACAGGTAGATGAGGGGTAATAAAGGCCTCGAGTCAGTAAAGGAAGAGGACAAGGTACAGGTAGATGGGGGGTAATAAAGACCTCGAGTCAGTAAAGGGAGAGGACAAGGTACAGGGAGATGGGGGGTAATAAAGGCCTCGAGTCAGTAAAGGGAGAGGACAAGGTACAGGTAGATGGGGGGTAATAAAGGCCTCGAGTCAGTAAAGGGAGAGGACAAGGTACAGGTAGATGGGGGGTAATAAAGACCTCGAGTCAGTAAAGGAAGAGGACAAGGTACAGGGAGATGGGGGGTAATAAAGACCTCGAGTCAGTAAAGGAAGAGGACAAGGTACAGGGAGATGAGGGGTAATAAAGACCTCGAGTCAGTAAAGGGAGAGGACAAGGTACAGGTAGATGGGGGGTAATAAAGACCTCGAGTCAGTAAAGGAAGAGGACAAGGTACAGGGAGATGAGGGGTAATAAAGGCCTCGAGTCAGTAAAGGGAGAGGACAAGGTACAGGGAGATGGGGGGTAATAAAGGTCTCGAGTCAGTAAAGGAAGAGGACAAGGTACAGGGAGATGGGGGGTAATAAAGACCTCGAGTCAGTAAAGGAAGAGGACAAGGTACAGGTAGATGGGGGTAATAAAGGCCTCGAGTCAGTAAAGGGAGAGGACAAGGTACAGGTAGATGGGGGGTAATAAAGACCTCGAGTCAGTAAAGGAAGAGGACAAGGTACAGGGAGATGGGGGTAATAAAGGTCTCGAGTCAGTAAAGGAAGAAGACAAGGTACAGGGAGATGGGGGTAATAAAGACCTCGAGTCAGTAAAGGGAGAGGACAAGGTACAGGGAGATGGGGGGTAATAAAGACCTCGAGTCAGTAAAGGAAGAGGACAAGGTACAGGGAGATGGGGGTAATAAAGGCCTCGAGTCAGTAAAGGAAGAGGACAAGGTACAGGGAGATGGGGGGTAATAAAGACCTCGAGTCAGTAAAGGGAGAGGACAAGGTACAGGGAGATGAGGGGTAATAAAGGCCTCGAGTCAGTAAAGGAAGAAGACAAGGTACAGGTAGATGGGGGGGTAATAAAGGCCTCGAGTCAGTAAAGGAAGAGGACAAGGTACAGGTAGATGAGGGGTAATAAAGGCCTCGAGTCAGTAAAGGAAGAAGACAAGGTACAGGTAGATGGGGGGGTAATAAAGGCCTCGAGTCAGTAAAGGAAGAAGACAAGGTACAGGTAGATGGGGGGGTAATAAAGGCCTCGAGTCAGTAAAGGAAGAGGACAAGGTACAGGGAGATGGGGGGTAATAAAGACCTCGAGTCAGTAAAGGGAGAGGACAAGGTACAGGTAGATGAGGGGTAATAAAGGCCTCGAGTCAGTAAAGGAAGAAGACAAGGTACAGGTAGATGGGGGGTAATAAAGACCTCGAGTCAGTAAAGGAAGAGGACAAGGTACAGGTAGATGGGGGGGTAATAAAGGCCTCGAGTCAGTAAAGGAAGAGGACAAGGTACAGGGAGATGGGGGTAATAAAGGCCTCGAGTCAGTAAAGGAAGAGGACAAGGTACAGGGAGATGGGGGGTAATAAAGACCTCGAGTCAGTAAAGGAAGAGGACAAGGTACAGGTAGATGAGGGGTAATAAAGACCTCGAGTCAGTAAAGGAAGAAGACAAGGTACAGGTAGATGGGGGGTAATAAAGAGCTCGAGTCAGTAAAGGGAGAGGACAAGGTACAGGGAGATGAGGGGTAATAAAGACCTCGAGTCAGTAAAGGGAGAGGACAAGGTACAGGGAGATGGGGGTAATAAAGGCCTTGAGTCAGTAAAGGAAGAGGACAAGGTACAGGTAGATGGGGGGTAATAAAGACCTCGAGTCAGTAAAGGAAGAGGACAAGGTACAGGTAGATGGGGGTAATAAAGGCCTCGAGTCAGTAAAGGGAGAGGACAAGGTACAGGTAGATGGGGGGGGTAATAAAGACCTCGAGTCAGTAAAGGAAGAGGACAAGGTACAGGTAGATGGGGGGTAATAAAGACCTCGAGTCAGTAAAGGAAGAGGACAAGGTATAGGGAGATGAGGGGTAATAAAGACCTCGAGTCAGTAAAGGAAGAGGACAAGGTACAGGTAGATGGGGGGGTAATAAAGACCTCGAGTCAGTAAAGGAAAAGGACAAGGTACAGGTAGATGGGGGTAATAAAGGCCTCGAGTCAGTAAAGGAAGAGGACAAGGTACAGGGAGATGGGGGTAATAAAGACCTCGAGTCAGTAAAGGGAGAGGACAAGGTACAGGGAGATGGGGGGTAATAAAGACCTCGAGTCAGTAAAGGAAGAGGACAAGGTACAGGGAGATGGGGGGGTAATAAAGACCTCGAGTCAGTAAAGGAAGAGGACAAGGTACAGGTAGATGGGGGTAATAAAGACCTCGAGTCAGTAAAGGAAGAGGACAAGGTACAGGGAGATGGGGGGTAATAAAGACCTCAAGTCAGTAAAGGAAGAGGACAAGGTACAGGTAGATGGGGGTAATAAAGACCTCGAGTCAGTAAAGGAAGAGGACAAGGTACAGGGAGATGGGGGTAATAAAGACCTCGAGTCAGTAAAGGAAGAGGACAAGGTACAGGTAGATGGGGGGTAATAAAGGCCTCGAGTCAGTAAAGGAAGAGGACAAGGTACAGGGAGATGAGGGTAATAAAGGTCTCGAGTCAGTAAAGGAAGAGGACAAGGTACAGGGAGATGGGGGGTAATAAAGACCTCGAGTCAGTAAAGGGAGAGGACAAGGTACAGGGAGATGGGGGGTAATAAAGACCTCGAGTCAGTAAAGGAAGAGGACAAGGTACAGGTAGATGAGGGTAATAAAGACCTCGAGTCAGTAAAGGAAGAGGACAAGGTACAGGTAGATGAGGGGTAATAAAGGCCTCGAGTCAGTAAAGGGAGAGGACAAGGTACAGGTAGATGAGGGGTAATAAAGACCTCAAGTCAGTAAAGGGAGAGGACAAGGTACAGGGAGATGAGGGGTAATAAAGGCCTCGAGTCAGTAAAGGGAGAGGACAAGGTACAGGGAGATGGGGGGTAATAAAGGCCTCGAGTCAGTAAAGGGAGAGGACAAGGTACAGGGAGATGAGGGGTAATAAAGACCTCAAGTCAGTAAAGGAAGAGGACAAGGTACAGGTAGATGAGGGGGTAATAAAGGCCTCGAGTCAGTAAAGGGAGAGGACAAGGTACAGGGAGATGGGGGTAATAAAGACCTCGAGTCAGTAAAGGGAGAGGACAAGGTACAGGTAGATGGGGGGTAATAAAGACCTCGAGTCAGTAAAGGAAGAGGACAAGGTACAGGGAGATGAGGGGTAATAAAGACCTCGAGTCAGTAAAGGGAGAGGACAAGGTACAGGGAGATGGGGGGTAATAAAGGCCTCAAGTCAGTAAAGGGAGAGGACAAGGTACAGGGAGATGGGGGGTAATAAAGGCCTCAAGTCAGTAAAGGAAGAGGACAAGGTACAGGTAGATGGGGGGTAATAAAGACCTCGAGTCAGTAAAGGGAGAGGACAAGGTACAGGGAGATGGGGGGTAATAAAGACCGAGTCAGTAAAGGAAGAGGACAAGGTACAGGTAGATGAGGGGTAATAAAGGCCTCGAGTCAGTAAAGGAAGAGGACAAGGTACAGGGAGATGGGGGGTAATAAAGGTCTCGAGTCAGTAAAGGAAGAGGACAAGGTACAGGTAGATGGGGGTAATAAAGGCCTCGAGTCAGTAAAGGGAGAGGACAAGGTACAGGGAGATGGGGGGGTAATAAAGACCTCGAGTCAGTAAAGGAAGAGGACAAGGTACAGGGAGATGGGGGGGTAATAAAGACCTCGAGTCAGTAAAGGAAGAGGACAAGGTACAGGGAGATGGGGGTAATAAAGACCTCGAGTCAGTAAAGGAAGAGGACAAGGTACAGGTAGATGGGGGGTAATAAAGACCTCGAGTCAGTAAAGGAAGAGGACAAGGTACAGGGAGATGGGGGGTAATAAAGACCTCGAGTCAGTAAAGGAAGAGGACAAGGTACAGGGAGATGGGGGGTAATAAAGACCTCGAGTCAGTAAAGGGAGAGGACAAGGTACAGGTAGATGAGGGGTAATAAAGACCTCGAGTCAGTAAAGGAAAAGGACAAGGTACAGGTAGATGGGGGTAATAAAGACCTCGAGTCAGTAAAGGAAGAGGACAAGGTACAGGTAGATGAGGGGTAATAAAGGCCTCGAGTCAGTAAAGGAAGAGGACAAGGTACAGGTAGATGGGGGGTAATAAAGACCTCGAGTCAGTAAAGGGAGAGGACAAGGTACAGGGAGATGGGGGGTAATAAAGGCCTCGAGTCAGTAAAGGGAGAGGACAAGGTACAGGTAGATGGGGGGTAATAAAGGCCTCGAGTCAGTAAAGGGAGAGGACAAGGTACAGGTAGATGGGGGGTAATAAAGACCTCGAGTCAGTAAAGGAAGAGGACAAGGTACAGGGAGATGGGGGGTAATAAAGACCTCGAGTCAGTAAAGGAAGAGGACAAGGTACAGGGAGATGAGGGGTAATAAAGACCTCGAGTCAGTAAAGGGAGAGGACAAGGTACAGGTAGATGGGGGGTAATAAAGACCTCGAGTCAGTAAAGGAAGAGGACAAGGTACAGGGAGATGAGGGGTAATAAAGGCCTCGAGTCAGTAAAGGGAGAGGACAAGGTACAGGGAGATGGGGGGTAATAAAGGTCTCGAGTCAGTAAAGGAAGAGGACAAGGTACAGGGAGATGGGGGGTAATAAAGACCTCGAGTCAGTAAAGGAAGAGGACAAGGTACAGGTAGATGGGGGTAATAAAGGCCTCGAGTCAGTAAAGGGAGAGGACAAGGTACAGGTAGATGGGGGGTAATAAAGACCTCGAGTCAGTAAAGGAAGAGGACAAGGTACAGGGAGATGGGGGTAATAAAGGTCTCGAGTCAGTAAAGGAAGAAGACAAGGTACAGGGAGATGGGGGTAATAAAGACCTCGAGTCAGTAAAGGGAGAGGACAAGGTACAGGGAGATGGGGGGTAATAAAGACCTCGAGTCAGTAAAGGAAGAGGACAAGGTACAGGGAGATGGGGGTAATAAAGGCCTCGAGTCAGTAAAGGAAGAGGACAAGGTACAGGGAGATGGGGGGTAATAAAGACCTCGAGTCAGTAAAGGGAGAGGACAAGGTACAGGGAGATGAGGGGTAATAAAGGCCTCGAGTCAGTAAAGGAAGAAGACAAGGTACAGGTAGATGGGGGGGTAATAAAGGCCTCGAGTCAGTAAAGGAAGAGGACAAGGTACAGGTAGATGAGGGGTAATAAAGGCCTCGAGTCAGTAAAGGAAGAAGACAAGGTACAGGTAGATGGGGGGGTAATAAAGGCCTCGAGTCAGTAAAGGAAGAAGACAAGGTACAGGTAGATGGGGGGGTAATAAAGGCCTCGAGTCAGTAAAGGAAGAGGACAAGGTACAGGGAGATGGGGGGTAATAAAGACCTCGAGTCAGTAAAGGGAGAGGACAAGGTACAGGTAGATGAGGGGTAATAAAGGCCTCGAGTCAGTAAAGGAAGAAGACAAGGTACAGGTAGATGGGGGGTAATAAAGACCTCGAGTCAGTAAAGGAAGAGGACAAGGTACAGGTAGATGGGGGGGTAATAAAGGCCTCGAGTCAGTAAAGGAAGAGGACAAGGTACAGGGAGATGGGGGTAATAAAGGCCTCGAGTCAGTAAAGGAAGAGGACAAGGTACAGGGAGATGGGGGGTAATAAAGACCTCGAGTCAGTAAAGGAAGAGGACAAGGTACAGGTAGATGAGGGGTAATAAAGACCTCGAGTCAGTAAAGGAAGAAGACAAGGTACAGGTAGATGGGGGGTAATAAAGAGCTCGAGTCAGTAAAGGGAGAGGACAAGGTACAGGGAGATGAGGGGTAATAAAGACCTCGAGTCAGTAAAGGGAGAGGACAAGGTACAGGGAGATGGGGGTAATAAAGGCCTTGAGTCAGTAAAGGAAGAGGACAAGGTACAGGTAGATGGGGGGTAATAAAGACCTCGAGTCAGTAAAGGAAGAGGACAAGGTACAGGTAGATGGGGGTAATAAAGGCCTCGAGTCAGTAAAGGGAGAGGACAAGGTACAGGTAGATGGGGGGGGTAATAAAGACCTCGAGTCAGTAAAGGAAGAGGACAAGGTACAGGTAGATGGGGGGTAATAAAGACCTCGAGTCAGTAAAGGAAGAGGACAAGGTACAGGGAGATGAGGGGTAATAAAGACCTCGAGTCAGTAAAGGAAGAGGACAAGGTACAGGTAGATGGGGGGGTAATAAAGACCTCGAGTCAGTAAAGGAAAAGGACAAGGTACAGGTAGATGGGGGTAATAAAGGCCTCGAGTCAGTAAAGGAAGAGGACAAGGTACAGGGAGATGGGGGTAATAAAGACCTCGAGTCAGTAAAGGGAGAGGACAAGGTACAGGGAGATGGGGGGTAATAAAGACCTCGAGTCAGTAAAGGAAGAGGACAAGGTACAGGGAGATGGGGGGGTAATAAAGACCTCGAGTCAGTAAAGGAAGAGGACAAGGTACAGGTAGATGGGGGTAATAAAGACCTCGAGTCAGTAAAGGAAGAGGACAAGGTACAGGGAGATGGGGGGTAATAAAGACCTCAAGTCAGTAAAGGAAGAGGACAAGGTACAGGTAGATGGGGGTAATAAAGACCTCGAGTCAGTAAAGGAAGAGGACAAGGTACAGGGAGATGGGGGTAATAAAGACCTCGAGTCAGTAAAGGAAGAGGACAAGGTACAGGTAGATGGGGGGTAATAAAGGCCTCGAGTCAGTAAAGGAAGAGGACAAGGTACAGGGAGATGAGGGTAATAAAGGTCTCGAGTCAGTAAAGGAAGAGGACAAGGTACAGGGAGATGGGGGGTAATAAAGACCTCGAGTCAGTAAAGGGAGAGGACAAGGTACAGGGAGATGGGGGGTAATAAAGACCTCGAGTCAGTAAAGGAAGAGGACAAGGTACAGGTAGATGAGGGTAATAAAGACCTCGAGTCAGTAAAGGAAGAGGACAAGGTACAGGTAGATGAGGGGTAATAAAGGCCTCGAGTCAGTAAAGGGAGAGGACAAGGTACAGGTAGATGAGGGGTAATAAAGACCTCAAGTCAGTAAAGGGAGAGTACAAGGTACAGGGAGATGAGGGGTAATAAAGGCCTCGAGTCAGTAAAGGGAGAGGACAAGGTACAGGGAGATGGGGGGTAATAAAGGCCTCGAGTCAGTAAAGGGAGAGGACAAGGTACAGGGAGATGAGGGGTAATAAAGACCTCAAGTCAGTAAAGGAAGAGGACAAGGTACAGGTAGATGAGGGGGTAATAAAGGCCTCGAGTCAGTAAAGGGAGAGGACAAGGTACAGGGAGATGGGGGTAATAAAGACCTCGAGTCAGTAAAGGGAGAGGACAAGGTACAGGTAGATGGGGGGTAATAAAGACCTCGAGTCAGTAAAGGAAGAGGACAAGGTACAGGGAGATGAGGGGTAATAAAGACCTCGAGTCAGTAAAGGGAGAGGACAAGGTACAGGGAGATGGGGGGTAATAAAGGCCTCAAGTCAGTAAAGGGAGAGGACAAGGTACAGGGAGATGGGGGGTAATAAAGGCCTCAAGTCAGTAAAGGAAGAGGACAAGGTACAGGTAGATGGGGGGTAATAAAGACCTCGAGTCAGTAAAGGGAGAGGACAAGGTACAGGGAGATGGGGGGTAATAAAGACCGAGTCAGTAAAGGAAGAGGACAAGGTACAGGTAGATGAGGGGTAATAAAGGCCTCGAGTCAGTAAAGGAAGAGGACAAGGTACAGGGAGATGGGGGGTAATAAAGGCCTCAAGTCAGTAAAGGAAGAGGACAAGGTACAGGGAGATGGGGGGTAATAAAGACCGAGTCAGTAAAGGAAGAGGACAAGGTACAGGGAGATGGGGGGTAATAAAGGCCTCAAGTCAGTAAAGGAAGAGGACAAGGTACAGGTAGATGAGGGGTAATAAAGACCTCGAGTCAGTAAAGGAAGAGGACAAGGTACAGGGAGATGGGGGGTAATAAAGGCCTCAAGTCAGTAAAGGAAGAGGACAAGGTACAGGGAGATGAGGGGTAATAAAGACCTCGAGTCAGTAAAGGAAGAGGACAAGGTACAGGGAGATGGGGGGTAATAAAGGCCTCAAGTCAGTAAAGGGAGAGGACAGAGTACAGGGAGATGGGGGGTAATAAAGACCTCGAGTCAGTAAAGGAAGAGGACAAGGTACAGGGAGATGAGGGGTAATAAAGGCCTCAAGTCAGTAAAGGAAGAGGACAAGGTACAGGTAGATGGGGGGTAATAAAGGTCTCGAGTCAGTAAAGGAAGAGGACAAGGTACAGGGAGATGGGGGGTAATAAAGGCCTCAAGTCAGTAAAGGAAGAGGACAAGGTACAGGGAGATGAGGGGTAATAAAGACCTCGAGTCAGTAAAGGGAGAGGACAAGGTACAGGGAGATGAGGGGTAATAAAGACCTCGAGTCAGTAAAGGGAGAGGACAAGGTACAGGTAGATGGGGGGGTAATAAAGACCTCGAGTCAGTAAAGGGAGAGGACAAGGTACAGGTAGATGGGGGGTAATAAAGACCTCGAGTCAGTAAAGGAAGAGGACAAGGTACAGGGAGATGGGGGGGGGGTGTAATGTTTGTTATTGCTTACTATTAGTATCCAATACATGTACAATGCTGATTATTATATTAACAGGTGTTGGTTTATTTCTATGACCAGAGATAAAATATATAACATGTTCATAAAATAACAGTACTGCTCTAACTGACCAAAAACCAGGAAGTGTTTACACATTAAAGAGTGGTAGCCATGCCTACTATAAACTGATTGGCTAGAGCCAAACCTTAGAATACTACATCTCCCTTCGTATATAATAATAATAATAAATAATATAGAATACTTGCAAATATACATAACACAACTGATCTAGATATATTGGGTAAAAAAAAAACAAATGGATTAGGTAATACATGCACAGTGTAAGTTTTAGGCAGGAAAGTGCAATATTAACAATATATAAACTGTAACGGGCCTTAGGCCGTTACTAAGAACTTGGACATGAACTGGTCACCCTGTCCCCTTGGGCTAGATTATAGGACTATGGACTATCGAACAACTTCGTATGTTAGATGTGCGAGGGGGATACACGAACACCGAAGCCGGTGATTCCCCGGTTCCTTTGTTCGAGGTATGCACGCCATCTCGAACGCGGGAAACCGGAGGCAGTGAGTCGACGTCGGATTGGCCGACGTACGACTCACTGCGCACACTGATTGGCCAGGGTTGAAGCCGCATATTCAAACTAGTGTGTACGTGCTTCAACCCCTGGCCCAGTCCTCAGATGTGTATTCCCCCTCATCAAACCTTGTATGTCTGCCTTAACCTAATTACCCTGTCTGTACTGCAGAGGTTGAGCAATATGCTAACTAGGACAAATGCCATTGGCCTCTTTTCTCTGCGTACCATTGGCCCTTCTGCTCCAACGGCCATTGGTCCCTTTTGTCACCAGTGTCCCCTGTATACTGTGTTCAATTGGTCCCTAGCCCCAAGCCCTTATTTTAATACCTAGCCCCTCCTGTCCCATTGTGACCCTGTGGTAAAGTGTATAAAAACATGTGTTGAGTTCAATAAAGTGTGTGTTCGTGTGGCTACAGAAAGTCTCCTGTGTCGGTGTGTTCGGATGGTCTAAAGGATCCACTCTGATCCCCATCCTCCGAGGCGTCTCAGAGCTAATTCACGTTCCTGCGAACCCGTCCTGTACTGCGATTCCCGGTCCTCCTGAACCTCCCCGTCTCGATACTCAACGGGACCCGGTGTCCGAACCGGTGTTGGCATTCGACGGGTTCGAGAGTGCCGCGAAAGCTTTCGCTCCAACCGGGTTGTTCGAGCCAAGCTAGCCGCCTTCGAGAGCAGGGAATCCGGTAGCGACGGCCCAGGGTTTCCCGGATACCTGGGTTACCGTTATATAAACGTTTGCCAGTAATATGCAATAACATAATACATAAAGTCTTATAATATTATGGCAAAGTAAATATAAGATATATACAATATAATTCCATCTTTCATGCATACTGAATGTGATTATACATCCAGAATGTCTCTGAGTTTGACTTGACGTCCGTATCTGGTCTGGTAGGGGACAGACATGGGCGATGCCTCACAGACCTCTGATGTGCGGCCAGTGATTTTTGATGACTCGTGGTGCGATGGTGTACGACCCGGTGCTCTCGGGTAGAAATACTGCATCCTCACTGATGTTGCGTGACTCACGGGTATCTAGGAGGTGGCGCCTGTATACCAGTCCATCATTGGTGCATAAATGGTACAACCTGGCTGTGTCAGCTGTTTGGGTGACCACAACTGGTTTCCATTGGCCCTGCACCCACGCTCTCTGTCCTTCAGTGAGCCTTGATAGGGGTCTTGCAGACCTGTTATAATAACTCCTCTGTCGCTGCTGATGGTGCAGCATGTTAGCGCTGATAGCTTTGTAGCAAACAGCTTAGGAATCAGTTGCTGGTTGGTGCTTGGGAGTGTGGATCTCAGGCGACGGCTCATGAGTAGCTGTGCTGGTGATTGAAGTTATCAGTGGGGCTGTACCGATATTCCAGGAGACTCATGAAAGGATTCTTCCCGCCTGCTCTAGCTTTTTCCAGCAAAGTCTTTGCAGTCTGTATGGCATTTTCTGCCAATCCATTGCTTTGTGGGTGGTACGGGCTTGAGGTGATGTGTTTGATAGTCCAGGTATTGGCAGACGCTGTGAACTCACTGGATATGTACTGCGGGCCATTCTCAGGGATACCATCTCTTGCGAAAACAGCTTTTAGTTTTGTATTACAGCAGCTGACATGGTGCTTTATAAAAAAAAAAAATTGGCTGTAATAATCAACTGTGATGAGGTAAACGTCATTCCTCCAGGTAAATAGATCCATGGCCACTATTTGCCCATGGTCTGTCTGGTACCCTGTGGATTATCATTGGCTCCATCACATTTGAAGTGGTAGGTAAGGCAGATAGGACATTTTCTCACAATTTCATCAGTCTCCTTCCCCATACCTGGCCAGAATAAGGTGTCACGGGCTCTCTGTTTACATTTCTCGATGCCTAGATGACTGGCATGTATGTGTATAAGAATCTCTGGATGCAGGTTTGATGGAATAACAATCTTTTCACCTTAAAAAATGATGCCATGGAGGTATGATAGCTCACCTCTGTGATTCCAATATTCCAGTATGCTTGGAGGGCATTGCTTCCTGTCCTCAGGCCAACCATTGAGTATGCTTTCTCTTAGTGCCTGGAATTGTATGTCTCTTTTTGACTGTAGTTTAATTTCCTCCATCTTGAGATCACTGACTGGAAGGTTACTGTATATGGTGTGTACCTGCACATCCCTGTCTTTGCTGAGGCTTGGGTCCTGGTCGGACAGTGGCTGCCTGGATAATGTGTCCGCAACAGGAATGTGTTTTCCTGGACGATGGATAATGTCAACGTTGTACTTCTGCAACTGTAAGATCATCCTCTGAAGCCTTGGGGGGCTGGATGCCATTTGTTTGCACATAATAGATTCCAATGGTTTGTGGCCACCTTCCACGACAATGTGGCGGCCATAAATATATTGGTGGAAACGCTTGCAGCCAAAATAAGATGGCAAACCGTTTCTTTTCAATCTGCGCATAATTATTTTCACTGTCTGTGAGTGACTTGGATGCGGATGCAATTGGTCTACCATCTTGCAGTAATACTGCTCCAAGACCGTATTTAGAAGCATCAACCTGCAACTTTATCTCCTTGTGAAGGTCAGAATACATGAGTACCGGTCCTGGCTCGCATGTGAGTAAATCCTTCACTTTGGTGAATGCCTCATCTTGCTGAGTGTCCCAGATGAACTCAGTAGTTTCTTTTAAAAGTTGTCGCATTGGAGCAGTGATGTCAGATAAATTAGGTGCAAACTTTGACAAATAGTTAATCATGCCTAGTATAGTTCCTAATTCACCTTTGTCTGTGGGTGGTTCCATATCCCTTTATAGCGGCAATTTTTTTAGGGACTGGCTTAATCCCATCAGCCGAGAGTATGTGTCCAAAATAGCTTACTTGAGTGGAGCAGATGGAGCTTTTGTCAGGATTAAGTCTGACACCTCTTTCCCCGGAACGCTGCAGCATGGCCTTCAAATTTTGGTCATGCTCCACTTTCGTTTTGCCGAAAATGAGGATCTCATTGACTATTGCAGTTAAACCATTTAACCCTTCATAGGTTTTCATCAATCATGCTCTGGAACTCGTTTTGGGCAGAGACTAAGCCGAAATGAAGGTGGTAACATTTGTACTGCCCGAAAACGGTGTTAAAAGTGTCCATTTTGATGACTCTTTAGTGAATTTTATGTCCTGGTATCCTGATCTGGTATCTAGGACACTAAAATATTGTGTGCCTACCAGCTTGGGCGTGACGTCCTCAAATGTAGGCAAAGGGTAGAGGGGCCACTTAATTGCTTTGTTGAGGTCTCTAGGATCTAACCATACTAGTAAATTTGACTGTACGTGGTTTTTCTACAGTAATGATGGAATTAACCCAATCAGTAGGTTCTGTGACTTTACTAATAATGCCTAGTTTTTCCATGCCCTCGAGTTCCTCCTTAAGATGAAGGGATGTACGCCTAGGTGGGTGCACCACTGGAGTTGCCTGTGAATTTAAAGGAGCAGTAAACTTTTTTATGAAAAAATATATATTGCACGGATTTTCCTATTGAGTAAAATAAGGGTACTCCCACTGCGAAGAGATTTATATTTCCAGATTTATTACAGTTTAAACTCATGTTTTTTTACATTAGCAGTGCCCTCTAGTGGTCAAATTCTAATTAGATTTCCTGTTAGATTCTAATGGAAAGGAAAGTCAGAGACATACAGTTCTCCATAGAATGTGATAGAAACTGTCTGTCACTTCCTGTCAGTTAGAACGATCAGGAAGTAAACACAGTAAATTCACTTCCTGATTATTTAAACTGCTATAAATTTTGACTAAAACATCTGACAGTAATGGGAGTGACCTTGTTTTATTCATCAGGAAAAGCTCTGTAAAATATGTGTTTTCATAAAAAAAAAGTTTACTGCTCCTTTAAACGTATGGTACACTCGCCAGGGAACAAACCGATTCCTTTGAAGATGTGTGCATATTCCTCTATAACTGGTATTTTATCTGGACTGCCTGTATTGGACAGGATAAGCCTGATGAGGCCAAAGTCTATGCTGCTTTTAGGCCTATGATTTGGAGGTGCTTTGTGTCGACGATATAAAATGACCTAACAGTTTGTTCTTGTGCTGACATTCCAAGTCACATTTCCCTTTTACTGCCAGTCGCATACCTCCCAACATTTCAAATTGCCAAAGAGGGACACTTGTGTTTTATGGGGTGTTGCTGGGGGCGTGGCTGGTGGACAGGGCACTACCGATAATTTTTAGGCTATTTCATGACCTATTGACACCTCTTTGTGTAACCTAATAATTGACTTATAACAAGACCAAAGTATTTTATTTACACAAACTAACTTATAAACACATATAATGACGTTTAAACAAACATTAATGTGAGTTTTATTGCCGTGGAGCAATGTGATACAGTTATATACACACCACACAGTCTGATCTCCTAGAAAGAGGGACATCAGGTTGGGAAAGAGGGACAGAGGGATTTGAGTCTTAAAGAGGGACTGTCCCTCCTAAAGAGGGACACTTGGGAGGTATGCAGTCGCTCGCCTCCATAGCCGTATAAAGGGGCGAGATGGCGGTCGTAGGGTGCACTTGGATTTAAGGCCAGTCGCTCGCCTCCATAGCCGTATAAAGGGCGAGATGCCGGTCGTAGGGTGCACTGGGATTTAAGGCCAGTCGCTCACCTCCATAGCCGTATAAAGGGCGAGATGCCGGTCGTAGGGTGCACTGGGATTTAAGGCCAGTCGCTCGCCTCCATAGCCGTATAAAGGGCGAGATGCCGGTCGTAGGGTGCACTGGGATTTAAGGCCAGTCGCTCGCCTCCATAGCCGTATAAAGGGCGAGATGCCGGTCGTAGGGTGCACTGGGATTTAAGCCTTTTGTATTTGTATAGGGGAATAACATTGGCTGAGGCTCCCATGTCTATCTTGAATTGTATTGCAATTCGTTTTGAACCGACTTGAATAGTGGCAAATGCCTGCTCCATGTCTGGATTTTGTTCGGTTTGCGCGATACAGTTTATGTACAGTTCTTCACGCTCTTCTAGGTCAGCACCATCACTGCTCACAGAATGGATGCTTTTCCTGTGCCTGGAGCGGCATACTCCTAGCAACGTGGGGTACATCCCACAGGAAACTACACCTCGTTACACTTGCAGGGCAATGAAAGTAGTTGGTATGTGGTTCGCTGCCACAGTATCCACATTCTGCGAGTCGCTTTGGATCAGGACCATGAGATCGAAATGTCTCACCCTGTGGACACAGGCGACGGATGTTATTTTGCCTCAGGGACGTGCACTGACATTTTGGGGGGCAGGGGCTCAAATGAAAAAAAGGGCACTTCTCATAATTATTTATTCAAAATATATATTTAAAAAAAAAAGAAAAGAATTTACATCTCAAGAGCCTGTAGGCACAGAAATCTGAAGCACCCCCCATTGGCCATCTCCACAGTGCTCCTACTCTCCACATTGCCCCCATCATCTCCATATTGCCCTTACATTGTCCTCTGTCAGCTCCATATTGCCCCCATCAGCTCTAACTTGCCCCCCATCAGCTCCATATTGCCATCAGCACTAACTTACCTTCACATACATTGCCATCATCTCCATCTTGCCCCCCATCAGATTCATATTGCCCCATCATTTCCACATTGCCCCCCAGTGTCCATTTCCTACCTCTTCCCTGGTGGTCCAGCGGCAGGAGAGGTCTGTATGTGCCTCCTTTGGCACAGACCTGTAGCTGCTGGAGCTCCCGCGCGGTCTTCTCTTCATACAGAGCGCTGGGAGATGATGAGCCCACGAGGGAGCGCAGCATCTACAGGTCTGTCCTGAAGGAGGCACAGAGCTGACTGGGCGGTGGTGGGGTTAGTGCGGGCGGCAAGGCAACTTTTTTTTTAAATTATTTTTGTTAAAAGGACCTGAGGGCACTTTGGACAAAAAGGGCAGGTGCTCAAGCCCCCCTTGGTGTCTATGTGCACACGTGCCTGTTTTGCCTCCATTTTGAGTCATGTACAATGCTGATTATTATATTAACAGGTGTTTGTTTATTTCTATGAGCAGAGATAAAATATATAACCTGTTCAGTACTGCTCTGACCAAAAACCAGGAAGTGTCTACACATTAAAAAGTGGTAGCCACGCCTACTATAAACTCATTGGCTAGAGCCAAACCTAAGAATACAACGGAGGGGGGGATATGGGTCTGGAGTCAGTAAAGGGAGAAGACCAATCAGATAAGGGGCAATGGTTTCTCTTAGGGGAATTATTCAGCAAACAGACTGCACCACATGGCCAAGTTAGCACTGAAGGGGTTAACAGCCTCATTTAAATTAGAATTTGTCCCGATGTGGCACAAAACATTTGCACCACCATTCGGGGTAAAAGCTCCATTTAACTCAATGGGGGGGGGGTGTGCTCAGATGTCAATATGGTGCAGATGGTTTGCTGCAATCCTTTGTCCCTTTGCTCTCAGGCCACTAGTGCAGCAGTAGACACCACTGTACTTCACTCACCTCCTGGGCTGCGGCGGATGATCAGTTTACGGACTTCATCGTATATGAAGATGAGAAGCGAGAACGGGAAGGCACAAAACCACCAGGTTGGTCTGAAAGGAAGAGGGAAACGTGGTGAGGTCCCCTGACCTGTGCGTGTGTGTGTGATGTAATGTGTGTAATGTAATGTGTGTGTGTGTGTAATGTAATGTGTGTGTAATGTAACGTGTGTGTGTAATGTAATGTGAATGTGTGTGATGTAATGTGTATGCGTGTGTGTAATGTAATGTGCGTGTGTGTAATGTAATGTGTGTGTGTGTGTAATGTAATGTAATGTGCGTGTAATGTAATGTGTGTGTGATGTAATGTGTGTAATGTAATGTGTGTGTGTGTGTGTGTAATGTAATGTGTGTGTAATGTAATGTGTGTGTAATGTAATGTGTGTGTGATGTAATGTGTGTAATGTAATGTGTGTGTGTGTGTGTGTAATGTAATGTGTGTGTAATGTAACGTGTGTGTGTAATGTAATGTGTGTGTGTGTAATGTAATGTGTGTGTGTGTGTGTGCGTGTGTGTGTGATGTAATGTGTGTGTGTGTAATGTAATGTGTGTGTGTGTAATGTAATGTGTGTGTGTGTGTGTGCGTGTGTGTGTGATGTAATGTGTGTAATGTAATGTGTGTGTAATGTGTGTGTAATGTAATGTGCATGTGTGTGTGTGTAATGTAATGTGTGTGTAATGTGTGTGTGTGTAATGTAATGTGTGTGTGTGTAATGTAATGTGTGTGTGTGTGTGTGCGTGTGTGTGTGATGTAATGTGTGTAATGTAATGTGTGTGTAATGTGTGTGTAATGTAATGTGCATGTGTGTGTGTGTAATGTAATGTGTGTGTAATGTAACGTGTGTGTGTAATGTAATGTGTGTGTGTGTGTAATGTAATGTGTGTGTAATGTAACGTGTGTGTGTAATGTAATGTGTGTGTGTGTGTGTGTGTAATGTAATGTGTGTGTAATGTAACGTGTGTGTGTAATGTAATGTGTGTGTGTGTGTGTGTGTAATGTAATGTGTGTGTAATGTAACGTGTGTGTGTAATGTAATGTGTGTGTGTGTAATGTAATGTGTGTGTGTGTGTGTGCGTGTGTGTGTGATGTAATGTGTGTAATGTAATGTGTGTGTAATGTGTGTGTAATGTAATGTGCGTGTGTGTGTGTGTAATGTAATGTGTGTGTAATGTAACGTGTGTGTGTAATGTAATGTGTGTGTGTGTGTAATGTAATGTGTGTGTAATGTAATGTGTGTAATGTAATGTGTGTGTGATGTAATGTGTGTAATGTAATGTGTGTGTAATGTGTGTGTAATGTAATGTGCGTGTGTGTGTGTGTAATGTAATGTGTGTGTAATGTAACGTGTGTGTGTAATGTAATGTGTGTGTGTGTGTAATGTAATGTGTGTGTAATGTAACGTGTGTGTGTAATGTAATGTGTGTGTGTGTGTGTGTGTGTAATGTAATGTGTGTGTGTGTGTGTGTGTAATGTAATGTGTGTGTAATGTAACGTGTGTGTGTAATGTAATGTGCATGTGTGTAATGTAATGTGCGTGTGTGTAATGTAATGTGTGTGTGTGTGTGTAATGTAATGTGCGTGTGTGTAATGTAATGTGTGTGTGTGTGTGTGATGTAATGTGTATGCGTGTGTGTAATGTAATGTGCGTATGTGTGTGATGTAATGTGTATGCGTGTGTGTAATGTAATGTGCGTGTGTGTAATGTAATGTGCGTGTGTGTAATGTAACGTGTGTGTGTAATGTAATGTGCGTGTGTGTAATGTAACGTGTGTGTGTAATGTAATGTGCGTGTGTGTAATGTAATGTGTGTGTGTGTGTGTGTGTAATGTAATGTGTGTGTGTGTAATGTAATGTGTGTGTGTAATGTAATGTGCGTGTGTGTAATGTAATGTGTGTGTGTAATGTAACGTGTGTGTGTAATGTAATGTGCGTGTGTGTAATGTAATGTGTGTGTGTGTGTGTGTGTAATGTAATGTGCGTGTGTGTAATGTAATGTGTGTGTGTGTGTGTGTGATGTAATGTGTGTGCGTGTGTGTAATGTAATGTGCGTGTCTGTAATGTAATGTGCGTGTGTGTGTGATGTAATGTGTGTAATGTGTGTGTGTGTGTGTGTGTGTGTGATGTAATGTGTATGCGTGTGTGTAATGTAATGTGCGTGTGTGTGTGATGTAATGTGTATGCGTGTGTGTAATGTAATGTGCGTGTGTGTAATGTAATGTGTGTGTGTGTGTGTGTGTGTGTGTGTGTGTGTGTGTGTGTGGGCTTGTCAGTGTCTCTTCCCATCCTCCATTGCCTGTTGCACAGAAGTGGTGAAAAGTAAGTTAAATGTATTGGGAAAGAGAAGGCGCAGAGGGTAACCAGAAAATCGGAATTCTATGCGTGCTGAATGTATCAAAATATTTATTTAAAATAGTGTGTTACACTTCATCCACAAGTATATTATGCTCATCAAAATGTAACTCGTTTCCAAGCATATAACTGCTACTTTATCAAACCATTATGAGCTTAGTTGATAAATACCAAAACTTTTTAAAATAAATATTTTGATACATTCAGCAAGCTTAGAATTCCAATTTTCTGCTTACCCTCTGCGGTTTTAAACGCTACAGTTAACCCGGTGGGTACTGGCACGTATTGACTGAGACCTGTAAGTTTTGCTGCTTGAGCAGAGACAAGCGCGTCTTCCCTGCATGCGATGCGGGTGTACTGAAGACACTGGTGAGACCAGCTCTGTGACTATCGATTATTGAATATTCCTGAATCAATGTTAGAGCGCTCTGAGTATCAAGCTCGTCTACTTGCACCCCCTTCTCCTTCTCATCTTTTGGGTCCATTGAAGTGATCGTTTTGTGGGGCACCTGGTGGCTAACGTGAGCAGCTGTGTGATTCTGGAGGAGTGGACCCAAGTTTAGGTGGGTTATGAATATCTTTCACCTGCTATTTTGCCTAGTTCACACATATATGTGCGCGATAGGACATTAATCCATGTGAGTACCCTCAAGTAGGGACTGGTTGTGGGACAAAATGATACGATATTACTCTATGAGATGACCCTTTCTCTCCTTCCCCTTTCTTTCATTCTTATGTGTTTTGGAAGCTACAAGAATGTCGGGGGGGGGGGGTTACTGGGAGGCTTGGACACAGAAGGGGCTTTAATAATGCTTCTCAGGATTGGGACTGACTGGAGGTCATTGGGAGGCCCGATACAGAGATCCCACAAGAAAGGAAGACTTACTTGAGTGGGTACATGCGCAGTGCCACATCCATACCCGGGCAGTATGACAGGAAGGCAGCCAGTGCAGTTTCCTCAAATAGCCCAAAGATCAGGACCTTGTTCCTAGAGTAGAGCAAACATTAAATATCACGCCCTGATGGGCAGAAATAGGCTTCTGCCACCCCTCAGTGCCAACACATACTCACTTCATGCCCCCAAGTAGCAACACAGGCTCAAGTCATAACCCCCTTCACCTAGTATCAACCAACTTACTTCATTCCCTGCTGGAAAAGAGAATTCATCCTCGTCTTACAGATGATCAAGTCAGCCCATTGTACAATCACAACACTGACGAAGAACGCTGTGTGACAGGTGAACTCCACAATCTTCCTCTGTTCGTAGGTCTACAGGGGGAGGAAGATGAGGGTTACAGAGTGCTGCCCCAGAACCAAACCGCAGAAGGGAAGTTTTGGCCCAGATAATTTACGGTGGAGCTGTTAGTCTAATCCTCACCCCTGAACCCTTTGAGTGCCAGAGTGGTACGCAACGCATTGCAAAGCAATGTGTTGCATACTACTCTGGCACTCAAAGGGTTAAGTGCCTGGAAAGGGTACACCAAGGCATGGACACATGCATCAACGTGCCACAAGTTAAAGGAGCAGTAAACTTTTTTTGTTTTATGAAAACACATATTTTATAGAGCATTTCCTGCTGAATAAAACAAGGTCACTCCCATCGCTGTCAGATGCTTTATTCAAAATTTATAGCAGTTTAAATAATCAGGAAGTGAATTTACTGTGTTTACTTCCTGATAGTTCTAACTGACAGGAAGTGAGTTTACTGTGTTTACTTCCTGATAGTTCTAACTGACAGGAAGTGACTCAGCAGTTACTATCACATTCTATGGAAAACTGTATGTCTCTGACTTTCCTCTCCATTAGAATCTAACAGGAAATCTAATTAGAATTTGACCACTAGAGGGCACTGCTAATGTAAAAAAACATGGGTTTAAACTGTAATAACTCTGGAAATATAAATCTCTCGGCAGCGGGAGTACCCTTATTTTACTCAATAGGAAAATCCCTACAATATATATATTTTCCTCTAAGATCTATCACCGTGTCTGGGCTACCTTTTCTTCTTGGTGCGCTGACAGGGATCTGTCACCTGAGTTGGATTTCCCCAACGTCTTGGTATTTCTGCAGGACAGTGTGGATAAGGGTCTCAGTTTGAGTTCCTTGAAGGTTCAGGCCTCTGCGCTTTGTTTTCTTCCAACAGCGCATTACCTGATGTCAAGGTTTTCTTCCAGGGCGTTGCTCATGTTCGCCCTGCCTTCCGGAGTCCTGCTTCTCCGTGGGTCCTTAACCTGGTGTTGGGAGTTCTTCAACGTCCTCCCTTTGAGTCTTTGGCAACTATGTCACCTGACGTGGAAGATGGCCTTCCTTTTGGCGATTGTGTCTGTTCGCCGTGTGGTGGAGTTACAGGCTTTGTCGTGTAAGCCGCCTTATCTGGTGTTTCACAAGGATAAGGCGGTACTCCGTACCTCCAAGGAGTTCCTTCCTAAGGTAGTCTCCGAGTTTCACATCAATCAGGAGATTGTGGTGCCCTCTTTCTGCCCTAACCCCTCCTGCCTAGAGCAGGAAGACCTGCATCAAAAGTGACTATTGCTTCTTGTATTAAGTCCACGGTTCGTGAGGCTTATAAGTTGGCGGAATAAGCATGTTCCCTTCAGGGTCACGGCTCATTCCACCAGGTCCATTGGCTTGGGCCTATAAGAATCAGGCTTCTGCTGATCAGCTGTGTCGGGCGGCCATTTGGTCCTCCGTGCACACCTTTTCGTAGCACTGCCGTGTGGATTTGCTGGCTTTGGCTGATGCCAGCTTTGGGAGAAAGGTCCTGGAGGCAGCTTTGCCTGTCTAGGATTTTCTTCTCTGGTTTTTAGTGCTTCCTTAACTGTTGAGCCCTGTTGGCTCTCGTTTTGTGTGCTGTGTGATAGTTCCGGGGTCGTTTACCCCTGTTTGGTGTCAGTTGACACTTCAGTTTGTTGGGCTATCTCTGACCTTTTGGTCCATAGCTGTACTGGTGACTTTGGGGGCCTTGCGCATGGTCCTTGCCTCCTTCACGCCTCAGGGAAACTCAATGGTTGGACATCCCAGAGTTACCAGTAACCTGTAATGGACGACAGTGAAAAGAGGATTTTAGTCTTACCTGTTAAATCCTTTTCACTTAGTCCATACAGGTTGCTGGTCTCCCACCCTGTCAAGGGACCATGCTTGGCTCTCCTGTGGCAATCTGTGGGAGTTCTTCGGGGTCATGCTCACAGGAGTCTTCTTTTCTTCTACTAGCTAGTCATAGTTAGTGTCTCAATTCATTCTGGAGCTCATTGGCTGGCTGCGACCAAAGAGGGAAGGGGAGGCTCCACCCCCTGCATACATTTTGTGAAATGTTCCTGCCTACCACTAGAGGGCTTCGCCTCCCAGAGTTACCAGTAACCTGTATGGACTAAGTGAAAAGGATTTAACAGGTAAGACTAAAATCCTCTTTTTTTACATTAGCAGTGCGCTCTAGTGGTCAAATTCCAATTTGTTATTCTGTTACATCCTAAGGGTGTCATGGTTCCCAGAAATAAACCAGGAGTCAGTATGGTAAAGTAAAACAATCTTTATTAGAATAATCACAGTAATGCACGTAAACAGAACACACAGAGGGTGATCAAAGAGGCAAGCACTGTATCAGAAACATAAGTCTGCCAATAGACCCACCACACTGTCCGAGACTAGGCCTCAGCCCACCGGAGCCTCGAGATAATTCGGAACACCCAAAGGACTAACACTGACTCAGCCTGCAGTCAGTCTAGGAGTCCGATAGAGCCCCAGGTCCACACTAGGATGGGTGTCTGTGGAGCGGGGACCAACACACGGAAGAAACAGACAGAGCCCCTAGTCAGCACCAGAAAGCATAGTCAGACAAGCGGGTCATGCACGAAGCAGGTAGTCGGCCAGAGCCACAAGTTTGCACCAGATAGGATCTTCACTGAAGCGTTGGTATGCTGGATGCGCAGTGGACAGAGCCCCAGGTCAACACCAGAGTGGGTAGTTAGACAAGCCAGGTCATACACGGAGCGGGTAGTCAGCCAGAGCCACAGGTTTGCAACAGAAAGGATGTCTAAGCCAAATCGGAACGCACAAGGAGAATGGTCAGACAGAGCCACAGGTCAACACCGGAATGAATGGTCAGACAAGCCAGGTCATACATAGAGCCCAAGGGAAACAGAACTGATTGTACAACAATGCAAGGGCAACTGAGTCAGAACTCAGTCGGCCCTTTAAACCCCTCCTCAGGAAGTTGGTAGGAGGAGCAGCTCAGAGAAAGGAAGTAGGTGGGAGGAGACTACAAGAAGCATGGCATAAAACAGAAGCCTGCTACATGCTTGAAGCCTCGCGCCTGCAGATGACGCTGAAAGCAAGGTAAGCTGTAACAAAGGGAGAGGAAAGTCATTGACTTACAGTTCTCCATAGAAAGTGATAGAAACTGCTGAGTCACTTCCTGTCAGAACTTTCAGGAAGTTAACTCACTGTAAATTCACCTGATTATTTGAACTGTAGTACTGCTCCTTTAAGTTTATGCAGATGCCCATATGCATCAGTCTTACAAATGCCAACAACAAGGAGCAATTTGCAAATAAAACCCATTTGAAATTGGTCAACGTCCATTTTAAACTAGAAACAAATAATTTGCAACTGTAGATTTTATTAGTGTTTCACACTGACACAAAGCTGTTAACCCCACGTCCCAGTCAGTCACAGCTGGAAGCCAAATTCTCGGCCAAACAACTTACCCACTGCTGTCCATAACTGTCCTCCACATCGTTCATAAAGCGATCATCCCACTTCACTCTGATACCCACCAACGACCACGGCAGGAAACCATTCTCCGCCAGGATCACAAAGTAGGTGAAGAAGGCACCAATGGCTTGGATCATACCTGAGGGAAGGAGAAGACAGACCGTGAGATAAGGAGCCCATAGGGAAGAGATCTGACCACAACATCTGGGACGTGTGGTAACAGCAAAAACACCAAGAAGTGAGCAGACCAAAAGGGACGGATCTAGTTCCACTACAGGAGATACACAGGACCATACGCACAAAGACAAAAGGGACAGATCTAGTTCCACTACAGGAGATACACGGGATCGTACGCACAAAGACAAAAGGGACGGATCTAGTTCCACTACAGGAGATACACGGGATTGTACGCACAGAGACAAAAGGGATGGATCTAGTTCCACTACAGGAGATACACAGGACCATACGCACAAAGACAAAAGGGACGGATCTAGTTCCACTACAGGAGATACACAGGACCATACGCACAAAGACAAAAGGGACGGATCTAGTTCCACTACAGGAGATACACAGGACCATACGCACAAAGACAATAGGGACGGATCTAGTTCCACTACAGGAGATACACAGGACCATACGCACAAAGACAAAAGGGACGGATCTAGTTCCACTACAGGAGATACACAGGACCATACGCACAAAGACAATAGGGACGGATCTAGTTCCACTACAGGAGATACACAGGACCATACGCACAAAGACAAAAGGGACGGATCTAGTTCCACTACAGGAGATACACAGGACCATACGCACAAAGACAAAAGGGACGGATCTAGTTCCACTACAGGAGATACACAGGACCATACGCACAAAGACAATAGGGACGGATCTAGTTCCACTACAGGAGATACACGGGACCGTACGCACAGAGACAAAAGGGACAGAAGGAGGTAGTTCCACTGCAGGAGATACACAAGGCCATACACACAGAGGAAGGACTAGCAGAAACATTTTGGTGCAAGTCCGATACAGAGATCACCGCATTTTCCAGAACGTCTCCAAATGTACTGATGCACCTACCTGAAATTCCTTAAATATTCTAATTTAAATGTGACTTCACCAAATTTAAACCAATGGGAGTTCAGAGACAGACATTTCCCTAACGATGTATCTGATCTGCCCTAGAATTGTCACAGTAAAATTCCTAACTGTTTGAACACAAGCCCCAGTTTGCCCCTCCTCCACCCCTTTTCATGGAAGCAGTGACCCCAGAGTCCAACACTCACCGATCTGCCCATAGGCCATACTAATGAGCCGTTCATTCACCAGCTTGTCAGTCTTGGGGTTCCTGGGCTGCCTCTTCATGATGTCACTCTCCGGTTGTTCATAAGCCAGGGAGATAGCAGGGACCTGGAGAGACAGACACACAGGCACCATGTTGTTGTTAACCCCTATTGGTGCTACAGGTGTAGAGCAAAGCATCAGAGACCTCACTAACATCCAAGGTCCTGAACACACAACCTTGTGTGAACCACAAGGTTACAAGCTGCCCCGGCCATCATCCCAAATATCCAGACTAAATGCGTTTTTGTACCAGACTATGACAAAGACAATCCCACCAAGAGTCCAGCATTCCTGGTAGATTTTTAATTTCATGGTGTCACTGCAGCTACTGCTATGGTGTAAGAGTTTGTGCCCCCCCCACACACACACACACAAACCTCCCCATCACACGGAGCTTGTGTAGACGTATCAGGGGGAGGGACATGTTCCCAGGACTCACCATGTCTGTACCCAGATCAATACACAGGATGGTGACGGTTCCCAAAGCCAGAGGGATGTCAGCGATGATGAAGAGGAGGAAAGGGGTCATTTCGGGAATTTTACTGGTCAGGGTGTAGGCAATTGATTTCTTCAGGTTATCAAAAATCAGACGTCCTGTATGAAGGGGAAAAGATGTACATTGATTAACCCCTTAATGACCTCCTGACCTAGAACCAGACTGCAGATCGGGAACTGGCATCACAACCCTTTCTATCCTGTAATTGTTCTGCTCACACCTGGCAACATTAACAGAGTGTGTGTGTGTTTAGTGACCCCACATACACTGGGTTTTGTGTTTTTTTTTTCTCAGTTACAAGTATTCCCATTGCTGGGAGATGCCTTATCCCAAAGTTATTAGAGTTCAGATTTTCACAAGGTGGAGCAGTTCCGATCCCACTGAATGGAAAGAAGCCGCTCAAGGCTCAGCCATCCAGAAGAGCACAACACAACTCTAGGACTTTACAAGAGCCTCCAGCCTCAACAGGGAGCACCCCTCCCCCACCCCCCACAGAAGGATTGGTCATCGGCCTCCAAGAGAACAAAGCAAGTGCCCCTTGGAGGCTTTGTGCACCAGAAGCCCCCCACAATAGCCAGTTCTCACCTTCCTCCACTCCAGTAACAATAGAGGCAAAGTTATCGTCCAGGAGGATCATGTCAGCCGCCTGTTTGGAGACGTCAGAGCCAGCGATACCCATAGCAATACCGATATCTGCCTTCTTCAGGGCAGGAGAGTCGTTCACACCATCACCTGTTACCGCCACAATCGCACCCTGAGACACAAACAGACTGAGTGAGTGGTGGAACTGGAAGCCAAATGGAAGACAGGATATCCCTTCCTCAGAAGGCCCCCTGCACCTTCCCACAGGGACAGGACTGGATTTGTGGAAACATCCAGGATTAGCTAGGTTATTGGCCATTACTTCATATGAGCAATGGGGGCGGGGCACTGTGCCTATTCCTCTTTATGGGAGTTTTACCAATGAGCCCAATATTTTGGAGACCTGACATATTCAGAGCGGTAAAAGCACCATTTGACGTAAATTAATTTTGGATTGCCCCCTAATGTGTAGTTTGTTCCCCCCAGCCTTGACAGCATCACCCTGCTGGGTCAGATGCCAAGTGACCGTCCACCCCCACCAGTGCTGACCTGTCGTTGACATCCCTCCACAATGATAAGTTTCTGCTGAGGAGATGTCCTGGCGAATACGATCTCTGTGTGATGTCTCAGGATGTCATCGATCTGTTCTGGACTCATGTCCTTCAGGTCAGAGCCATGGATCACACATGCCTTGGCCTCTCTAAGGGCACAATAACAGGGTCAGTCTGCTCATCCCTGGCCATTATATCCTAGTAAGGAAATACCAGGTTCTGCACTAGGCAGACCCCTGAACCCAACTTACAGATGCCCACAATACAATACAATGCACAGCCAGCCTTGGGTCACCCTACTGACCCCTTAAATGCCAAGAGCTGCACAATAAGAACAGGTGAAGACTTACCTGGGGTCGACTTGGTTCACTGCGATGTTGAGCCTAGCAGCGATATCCTCCACTGTGTCATTGCCTTCAGAGATAATGCCCACTCCCTTTGCAATGGCCTTGGCAGTGATTGGGTGGTCACCAGTCACCATGATGACCTGAAAGTTGCAGTGGTACAAAAGGTTTGTTCAAGCGGACAAAAAAATATTTAGTACCAGCATTAACTTCACGAACATATTGGGCAAGATAATACAAGTGTTATTGACAGATATTATTCAAGACTATATGATGACCAACAACATTAATAGGAGCCAGCATGGTTTTATGAATAGATAATGTCAAACTAATTTACTTGCATTTTACAGACAGGCAAGTAGTAAATTGGACAAGGGTATTGCTGTTAATGTAGTATATTTGGATTCTGCAAAGACCTTTTGGAATTTCAGGCCTCAGGTGACCACTGATCCTTTCCGCTACAGGACAGAAGAACGCACCTTTATTCCAGCGCTACGGCATTTTGCAACTGCATCCGGTACTGCAGCTCGAGGAGGGTCAATCATGGAGATGAGACCCACAAAACAGAGGTTCTCAGTGGGGAAGTTCTCATCTTCAGTGTCAAACTGGAAGCCATCAGGGAACTGGTTGTCTGGCAGAGCCAAGTGGCAGAAACCTGGGCATAACACAGGAGAAAGTTATCACACAAAGTAAGAGGAGAACACCACTCAGGAGCGAGTATGGTGTAAAGCAACAACAGGAGACACTGGAGTCCTATAAACGGCTGTAATCACTAAATACACATGTCCCACACCACTTACCGAGCACTCTCTCTCCAAGTCCTCCCAGCTCCAGGTAGGCATTCTGGAAGGCATCTTTTAGTTCTTCATTCAGAGCCTGTTCCTTTCCCTGGAGCAGGATGGTGGAGCAGCGGTCCAAGATGCGCTCAGGTGCTCCCTTCATCACCAGCAGGTAGCGACTCTCAGAGGAATTGGCGTTCTTGTGTATGGACAGCTGTTTGTGCAACCAGAACATACCACAGCATATTATACTGGAGGAAACACATTCACAGTTCAAATAAAACATGTTTGTGCATAAACGACCCTCGTAACAAGTCCAGACAAGGGCCCGGCTCTCAGGCTTGGCTTACTAATCTCACGTTTAGGACCAAATACAACTAGTGTCTCAATCACACTGGCCACTGTACCATTGCACTAAGTGGCCCTAAAGCTCCAGTGTCCACTCTGAGCAACTGGAACCAGTCCCCCCCCCCAAAAGGTGAATAAACTGATGAAATGGAGCATGGTCCATTACTGTGGGACAAGGACAAGTTGTGAACTTTGGACTTATATTTGGACACTGTTACCAGGCTATGCGCTGCTACTGTAAGCGGGCGGAAGGGAATCCCTGCCCTTATCGATTTATAATCTCCGGGGATAGGTTTCTGAACTATTAAAAACAGTTGGAACCTCAGAGACCTTATTTGACCCGGGATTATACGACCGTCACATTTGGTCCCAAGTCGGACCAGGCGGTTCACCCACTAATTCGACACCTGATCAAATGCTCCTGGCATGGCGGGAAGCCTGACGCCCGGTCGTACAGCGAAAGGACGCCACGGCGTCGATCTGTTGGTCAACAGCACAGACTTTTCAACATGAATTGGTCACAGTTTAGGCGGGCTAATTCCAACAGCTCGACCAACGGCTCTAACCACCAGTCTTTGGGACAAGATGTGTATTCTGGCCCATTGGAACTGTGCCCCCCACTGTGACCCCATTGTATCTTAAGTTAATCATGTCTGGCATCCCTGACGTATCACGCCCCGCCTTGGCCCTAGGAGTGTAAAACGGACCAGTCAGGTGACGCTTGGGTTTTGTTGCTCCTTCCCCTATTGGTAGTATAATACAAAAACCCACGCACACCAAAATACTCCAAAAGACACCAATAGATATTCAAGGGATAAAGATCAGAAAGGTGCTACAGGGGAATCACTGTAAACAAAATAAAAAGAAAAAGAAAAAAGAACCCTGCAAACAATAGCACACTAATATAGATCTAATAAGTCCATCAGTATCATGTGTCAGGACACAAATATAATAAAATTCAACCTTTATTAAATAAAATTAAAAACCATATAACAAGATGGAATTTCTGAGAAACAAATAGCTAACCCTAAGGGTAAGCACTATCCGTTCCTGTCTAAAAAATAATAATCACAAATCAAAACTGCCAATACTGATCAATTCTTGAGAAAAGATAATAGGAGATCATCAAAAAAGTAGCAAAGATAAACAATGCTACTGAAAAGTATCCACCACAAATGTAACCACTTCCACTTAAAATATGGGCGAATCGCCGAGAGGATTGCTGCAATCCAAATTGCACTGCGAGGCGCCAGTAAGAAGTGTATACAAACACTGATGATTTAGGGGGAGAGAAAAATCTAAAGCCCCAACTCCCCGATCTCACCTACAAATGTGTGGAAAAATCTCAAAAAATATCCCTAATAAAAAACTAATGCCAAGAAGATCATGTGTATAAGGCAGTAATGATACAAGATGCCACGGGTCTCACTTACTCGAATCTCCTGAGAAAACACTTGCTACACATGTAACCACTCTTGCAACAACAAAGTACGTGAGTCGCCGAGAGGATTGCTACAATCCAAATTGCACAGCGAGTCATCCGAATGCAAGTGGGTATGCAAAACGGGTGATAGGGGGGAGAGAATTTACTGAAATTCAAAACTCCCCGGAATCATCCACATATGTGCAAGATCTAATAGAATACTAAAGGCACATGTGAGACACGGGCACAAAAACTAAACACTAGCCGACGCGCGTTTCGTCGGCACTTCTTCTGGGCAGCGTTGTCAACAGCGAGGTGCTCTCATGAGCCTCTTTTTAAATTGTATAGAATGGCCATGATTGGCCCAAATACAAAAATCAATCAATTCCATCACCAAAAATCAAATGAATTCGTTATTGGAGATACAAAGATGTCAATCAACAAAGAAAGACAGACAAACAAAGAGCAAACATAGTCTGATTGACAACTTAAATGTCCAATCAGAACTACTGATTAACAAGAAAACAAAGAGAAAAAGAGGAGAGAAAGAGAATTCTAAATGATGTAAAGAGAATAATCCTCAAAAATGCCTCTAATAGGAAACAATGCGCCAGTAAATGTCTCATTCCAATTTAAAGAGACATGCGCTCCTCAAAAGAAAAAGGAAAAATAAAAAATAATAAAAATAAATAAAAATAAAAATATATATGTGTCTTAAACTCACACTCCGATTAAAAAGGAGTGACACACATACCACCACACTATATATACATAAGATTATTACAACATAGTCATCGAATAAAGAATGATAATGCAATTCAGATTCTAGAATTATTTAAAGGGACAGTGAATCACTACAATTGCCATTAAAGATGAGCACTTAATGTCCATTCTTCATTCAAGCCATTTGGTGCCATACAATTTAGTAGAAAAATCCAACGGTTTTCATTTCTGAGGAGAACCCGATTATAATCGCCTCCACGTATATCCAATCTAATCCTTTGTAAACCCCATGAAGTGCCGACGAAACGCGCGTCGGCTAGTGTTGTTTAGTTTTTGTGCCCGTGTCTCACATGTGCCTTTAGTATTCTATTAGATCTTGCACATATGTGGATGATTCCGGGGAGTTTTGAATTTCAGTAAATTCTCTCCCCCCTATCACCCGTTTTGCATATCAACTTGCATACGGATGACTCGCTGTGCAATTTGGATTGTAGCAATCCTCTCGGCGACTCACGTACTTTGTTGTTGCAAGAGTGGTTACATGTGTAGCAAGTGTTTTCTCAGGAGATTCGAGTAAGTGAGACCCGTGGCATCTTGTATCATTACTGCCTTATACACATGATCTTCTTGGCATTAGTTTTTTATTAGGGATATTTTTTGAGATTTTTCCACACATTTGTAGGTGAGATCGGGGAGTTAGGGCTTTAGATTTTTCTCTCCCCCTAAATCATCAGTGTTTGTATACACTTCTTACTGGCGCCTCGCAGTGCAATTTGGATTGCAGCAATCCTCTCGGCGATTCGCCCATATTTTAAGTGGAAGTGGTTACATTTGTGGTGGATACTTTTCAGTAGCATTGTTTATCTTTGCTACTTTTTTGATGATCTCCTATTATCTTTTCTCAAGAATTGATCAGTATTGGCAGTTTTGATTTGTGATTATTATTTTTTAGACAGGAACGGATAGTGCTTACCCTTAGGGTTAGCTATTTGTTTCTCAGAAATTCCATCTTGTTATATGGTTTTTAATTTTATTTAATAAAGGTTGAATTTTATTATATTTGTGTCCTGACACATGATACTGATGGACTTATTAGATCTATATTAGTGTGCTATTGTTTGCAGGGTTCTTTTTTCTTTTTCTTTTTATTTCCTTCCCCTATTGGCCCTTGGTGTAACTCCAGACCCTGGCCCCTCCCGATTACATTGTTACATTGTTTCATTGTTTGTGTATAAAATGCATTGGTTTTGAGCAATAAAGTGTGTTTATTTAGAGTAACCAGTCTCCATGTCGATTCCTTGCACGGATGGTTTAAAGAGTCCTCGTAGGGCCCCAAGGCTGACTCAACTCTTGCTTCCACAACGACTCCACCTCGACTCGACAGCTAGATCCGGTGATTCAACAACTGGGAGCTGCTCGACTGATTCGACCGGGAGTGGAGGCCTCACTCTCCAAGTCCCGAGGTACCTGTTCGCCAGATCCAGCCCGGAAGGTCGAGTTCGACAAGCCGCTCTGTGCGCGACACGGTGTCCAGTCCCACTGTTCGACAGCTTCCCTCGCCGGAGACCCACCAAACCATCCCTTCGACCAGTGCGGACGACGTTGCCCAGCCGTTCAACAAGAGAAGATACCCGGTATGACGGCCCAGGACACCCCAACATCTTGAGTTCCTGTTACACTGATGGCAGCGGTGGGAACTTCTCTTACCAGAGGTCCAAACCACCACCTGGGGACCTGGCTGGCGGTACTATGGCGGACTTATACAAATATGCTCCCTGCAAACCCTGGCCGCCCGGCGAGGACTTAACACGGTGGGCTTAAGAAAACAGGATTTGGTGCAGGTCCTCCTCGACACAGATGAGGAGACCGCAGAATTAGCCCCTCAGACGGAAATACCGGCAGAAACCACCGACTCCTTGTTCCACGACGGTGCCAACCCCTGGAGTCGAACCCCCCGACCATCGACCACGTATCGAATTCTCGACATGTCAAAGGGATGTCTCGTGAACATTCGAAGGCGAGGATCCCATTGCTTACATGGTCGCCCAGCTCCTGGCTCTCTCTGGGCCAAACCCCACCATGGACTTGGTCGACAGGGTGATGGCGCAGGCTAGTGAGGACTGGGCAAAAATGCTGCCAGGCGGATGTTCCACGCCAGAGGCCTGCTCTGACTCCAGCAGGATAGGACTTCCAGTCACCCATCAACCCTTTCCCACCTTTGACGACACGAAGGGAGACATAGATGGGTTTCTGAGGAACTTTGAAAGAATGGTTGACATGTAGTAAGTGACACAATCTCAATGGACTGCTATACTGGCAGGAAAGCTCACGGGACGAGCCATGGAGGCCTATTGAGCAGTGTCCGACCAGGACATCATGGACTATTTAAAAGTCAGAGAAGTTGCTGGCCAGATACGCCATCACGCCGGACACCTACCACCGGCAGTTTAGGGAGTCGCAGAAGAAACCACAGGACTCCCACACAGAATGGGCCCATGGGTTTGAATGGGCTGCCCGCAACTGGATGTAGGGCTGTGGAGCCCAAACCTTCGAGGAGTGCTGTCAGCAATTATTACTGGAACATTTCTTTTTGAAACTCAGACCCCGTTCGGGACTGGATGAGGGACTGCAACCCGGCCACGTTGGCCCCAGCAGCCCAACTGGCTGATCAATATGAGGACACAAGGAAAATGGGTAGCCGGCTTCAATGACCTACAGGGTGTGGGGGGGACTCTGCCACCCCAGCAAGTGGCTTACAACCCTCGCCCCAGAACCTTACCCCTCAGAGCCACCTCTCCCCCCAGGAGGGGCCCCAGTCCAGGGATTGTTTCACCTGTAATCAGAAGGGGCACATTCAGTACAATTGCACCATGGGCCGCGGAGTAGGCCCCAAAGCACCAGAACCCAGGGGGCCTCCCGCCAAGTACCAGGCACCCCAACGGTTCAGCACTGTCCCCCAATTTACCAAACAACCCCCCAGACCCACCCATTGCTTCGTGGACAACAAACCCCCCAAAGATCCTGGTTTTTCCTACGAGTCGGAATGGCCTTCACCCCTGGAGATTCAGTCCCCCCCCCAGGGGAGCATTGTGAATGGGGGGCCTACCACGAGATTGCCCTCACCCAAGAGCCAGGCCAAGTCAGTCGGCAGCAGCATCGGTAAGCGGTCAGTCTCAATGGGGTACCAGTCACCGGATTCCGTGACACTGGGGCCACCCTCCCCTTGGTCCAGCCCTCTTACCTATCCTCCCGCTACAAAACCCCCCAGGTCGTGGAAGTACGAGTGGCAGGAGGCAAAGTTTACCAGTTGCCAATGGCTAGAGTCCACCTACATTGGGGTACTGGCCAAGGAGATCACTATGTGGGGATCATGCCTGGCTTACCTGCTGAGGTCTTACTAGAAAACAACTTGGGCCATCTCCAAAGCCGATACGCACCATCTGGGACACCAGAAGACTGCCAAATGGTTACCCGAGCGGCTGCAGTATCTCAGAGGGTAAGCACCCCACCTCCACCTGACCCCCCCCCCTCGTCACCATAGATAACTCCCTGCATTGTGCCGCACCTGTGACATTTGTCAGCGGGTCGGCAAGAGGGGAGATCATCCCGCGGCACCATTAGAGCCCTTGTCAGTGATAGGAGAACTCTTCCAGAGGGTAGTCATAGACCTCATTGGACCCTTAGCTCGCCCTAGCCGCTCTGGTAAGAAATGTATTCTTACCATTGTGGTCTTCGTTACGCGATATCCCGAGGCCGTGGCCCTCTCTAGCATTACCGCAGAGCGGATGCCCTCATAAAGGTATTTTCCCGAGTAGGGTTTCAAGCAGAGGTCCTGTCAGATCAGGGCACCCAATTCACTTCCGAGATCATGCAACAGGTGTGGGAGCTGTGTGGGGTGAAACCTATTCATACCACCACCACCTATCACCCACAGACCAATGGCCTCTGTGAAAGGTTCAACGGAACCTTGAAGCAGATGCTAAGGGCTTTCACGGAGACACTATCACGGTGCCTGTGTATTCTGGCGACATTTTGACTTTTTGACTAGGTCTGTTCTTATTGGCTAGCGTCATCTGCGCCACCCTTTGTTAGCCTTTAAGTACTGAGCCCTGTCATTTCCACAGGGCCCTTTCGTGGTGTACCGTTGCCTATTTGCTTGTTGCCTTACCGTGTGAATCCTGTGTATGACCCGGACCGCCTGACTACTCTTCCGATCTCGTTCCTGCTCTGTGTACCAAGCCGGACCGGCTGACTACTCTTCTGATCTCGTTCCTGCTCTGTGTACCGACCCGGACCGGCTGACGTTCCTGCTCTGTGTACCGACCCGGCCTGTCCGACATTCCTGCTCTGTGTATCTCCCGGATTGGCTGATGTCCCTGCCCTGTGTACCAAGCCGTCCCGGCTGTGTTCTTGTGCAGTGCTCCGATCCGGACTATTGTGCCTCCTGTCGGTGTACCCTGCAGGCCTGGCCATTTCCTTGTTTGCTACCGAACCCTCAGTTCTGTGACCCATTCAGTAGGAAGCCTGTTGCCTAGCTTTACTCTGAGTATTCCTGCACCCGTTTGCTCATGCTACGCTTGTGACTGCTCATCTGAGGTTGGTCTCCTCGGCGCCTCAGTCGGTATATGTCACCTGGCAGTACATTTGAGACTAAGCGTGGTCAGAGTCTCGCCGTTCAATTGGCTCTCCACCGCCCTATCTGAGGTTGGTCTCCAGGGTGCCTCAGTTCTTCTCTTTCACCTGGCAGTCTCATATGAGCCAAGCGTGGCTACCCGTGGGCCTGGTGCGTTCCTTGGGTTACAGCTTTAGTCGGTTCCGTTGCCGTATCCTGGGTACAGAGACTCTGTGCGGTCCGATTAACCTGCTGCTCCAGAAGGGCCTCATTCTCATAGTACTTGCTTCTACTATATCTCTCTCTGCGGAGAGAGTGGATACGGGCCTCCCATTACTTGGGCCTGTCAGTCTGGCGGCCTATCGCATTGTATTTATATTGTCTCACTGAGTCACACACCTGAACCTGTAACCTGACCTGTGTCAGTATTATATGTTTGTTCCTATATATGTACTTTGTAACAGAAGCTGAGAAGGGACCGTGTTGCCTTCCGCCATCGTTACCGGGTCTCTCCTCGACGCCAGACTGGCGCCGTTGAATGCACAAGTCGAACAGATGGACGGTCTACTTGTCTCCTCGAACCCCGATGTAGTTGTAGTTGACTCTGAGTCGAAGGATGCGAGTTGATGAGGGGTCGACAAGGCTCCAGCGCAGTCGAAGCATCGCAGAACTGGAACACCGGGCCATGGAGAGTGAGGCCTCCACTCCCGGGCTTCGACAAGCAGGTAAAATGTCGCAGGAACTAAGTGCAGCGGTTGGCAAGCTGTTTGAGCACTCCGTTACTCGAATCTGACTATCCCAGGAACACAGGAAAGAAGCAGGGAAGCGTCTACGTTGCCGCCTGATAGTCCACGAAGTTAGGTCGCAGGGAACTGGCAGCAGGTGGTCGAACGATGCAGGAACCTTAACTCAGATGGGCAGCAGAGTGGCCAATTTGATACCAGCAGAACACAGGATACCAAGACGCTTGTTCACTCCAAAACATAACTCACTTTATTGAACAAAACCACAGATATTTATACAGTACAATACAGTGCCACAATGGGGACAGGTGGGGCCAAGTATTCGAATACTGACTTGGCCCAAGAACCAATCAAATACAATAGGCAGGGAACAACGGTCAATGGTAGATGGAAACAAGAGCCAATGGCAGATGACCTACAAACATAATACTGTTTTGTTACGTCTAGACAAAGACAAGACATGATGAGTGGGAATACACATTCTCTAAACAATGGCCAGGGGTTGAAGCATGTACACACTGGTTTGAATAGTCGGCTTCAACCCTGGCCAATCAAAGGGCACAGTGAGTCGAATAGTCGACCAATCTGGTGTTGACTCACTGCCCTCGACTTCTCGTGTTTGACTCTACGTCAAACACCACACTAAACCTCCAGCTAGGAGTCTGTGAATGTGTAACCCTCGAATATAATACATACAGTAACTACCACATTTGACATATATTAAATATTTTATAACAGCGTTTATATAGGGCAGCTCGATGTATCAAGCTGCCCATTTTCCAGTGCCTATCCCAAGTCCATTTAGCATACGACTCTGGTTCGCAGAGTCGCACAATCAGTCTTTGAATAGGGACCACATAAGGCAACATGTCCATAGTTTTTGACGGAATAGTTTGAGGGCCAGACAAGGGCTCAAGTAACGGGTAGGATCCGTTACAGTACTGGACCCGTGTGGGTTAAGGCTTACTTTGTAACCTGTCCTGTGTCAGTTCACTTGTTACCTGCTGCTGGACCCGCGAGGGTTACTATATTTTATCCGAATTCAATAAAACTGTGTTTTACCATATATCGTGCCTCTGAGTGTACTGAAAACCGTAACAGACACACCGCGATTGGGAGCGATATTTGCCCCATCTATTGTTCGCCTACCGGGAGGTTCCTCAGGAGTCCATGGGCTTCTCGCCCTTCGAGCTATTCGGGAGGAGAGTCCGGGGGTCACTGAACATCCCTCCGAGAATACTGGGAGGGCAAGTGTGACTCCGCTGAAACCCCGGTGGTTACCTATGTGCTTGAGCTCAGGGAGAAATTGTCCGCCCTCATGGGATTAGCCCAGCAGCACCTCCACCAGGCACAACATCAGCAGATGCGCCAGTGTGATGAACACACCCGACCCTGAGAATTTTACGTAGGACAGCAGGTCCTGGCCCTACGCCTGGTTAAAACCAACAAACTCCAGACAGCATGGATAGGCCCTTACCAGGTCCTAGATCAGCAGGGAGAAATCACCTATGTGACAGACAGAGGGCCCAACATGCAGGATTGACGGACCTGCCATATAAATGTCCTCAAAGCATACCAGGGTAGAGAAGAGGTGGCTCTGGCTTTATGTACACCGGTAGGAGAAGACATGGAGGAGCAGGACATCCCTGGCTGCTGCCCAGGGCCCTGTTAGCCCTGACTGCCCCATGTTGGGCCCCCAGCTAGACCCTACCCAACGGCAATAAATTCAGGATAGCCAAATGGCCCCAGCTATTTTCCCCTCTTCCCTGCCACACTACCTTGACCCAGCACCAGGTGATCACCACAGGTCCAGGAGCCCTCCGCCAGCCCGCCTACAGAGACCCAGAGTCAGTCAGGATGGGCATGCGGCAGGAACTGTAGGAGATGTTAGAGCTGGGCGTCATTGAGCCGTCAGCCAGTCCTTGGGCCTCACTGGTAGTCTTGGTACCCAAGAAAGATGGAACCACCCAGTTCTGCGTGGACTGCCGGCTGGATGGTCACGGACATCTACCCCATGCCCCGGGTAGATGAGTTACTAGACAGGCTCGCTGGAGCTGGCGTGGTGTCTACCCTCTACCTCAGTCGAGGGTACTGGCAAAACTGGAAACGTAACTTTCTAACTATCCATAATGTTATAGTCTTCAGAGGAGCAAGCCGGTCCGGACAAATGAGGGATAATCTTGTGTCAGCATAACGAAAAACCTGCCCTCCTTCTGTATCGATAGCCAGAAGATTTTCCCTTGTTGTGAACTGAGGGGAGGCAATGTTGTATATGGAAAAGGGGCGAGAGGGGGACATTTTAAAATAAAACAGACTACAACATTATGATCAGTTAGAAAGGTACATTTTGTTATAAAAAATTATACTGAATAATCAACGTTGCCTTAATATACATACACATTACTATCCCTTTATCCATTTCAGCGCTGGATTGCACATCTTAGGAGGGAAAGCATTTGCACTGAGTTAACAGCCTCTTTGGTAGGGACCCAGATGTAACACGGCAGGCCACGAAACAGCCAGTGTGCAGTGACTAGGAATGTGCAGGTAGGAGGCGCTGTTTCTGCCGGGCAGGATAAGCCTCTAGGAATGTCAGAGCTCACAACTAATTCCACAGCAAGGAGCTTAAGGCATGGAGAAAGCAGGCTAACAAGATTAACTCTCCCTGCTGAGCGGGGTACGGCCTTGGCACAGAGCCGCCAAGTGCAGCTGTGCCACCCTGCCAGGAAGACAATAAGGGCAACAATTTCCATTTACCTCTCGGCATTTCTACTTCCCTAAAATGTGACAAGCCCTCCGGCATAGAGAACGTGTATAAAAAGAGAGGAGTCATTATGGGACCAGCCAACAGTGGCCATGTATGGGGGGGTGCATCCTCTGTATTTATAAACTTAACCCCTTTCAGTGGAAGAGGAATGTCCAGATAATGGATACCCAACTTGTTGGCCACTTCTGGCACACGAGTGTTCTACAGATTTAAAGCCCTTGACTGACTCACACAATGCTAGCAATGCATTAGATGCCTTTAAATGAAGGGTGATCCACTTCTCTCTACTTGTTCCTTTTGGATCACAGTTGGGGGGTCCCTTACCAGGCATCAAGGACTTGGTTACATTAACCCATTCCCAACAAGCCAAGAGATTTTTTTTTTGAAGTATTTTACCAGGTAGAAATCATTGAGATTGTCGCTCATTTCCAAGTCTGTCCTGGACTCATTTTATCCACCACAGAGGGATGAAAGGCTGAGCTGACCTTGCCGGGACTACAACCTGCGACCTTGCAGCTTGAACAGATTCTACAGCTGGTGCCTTAACCAACTGAGGGGCTATCTCCAGAGCCGGCTGACAGCACAGACTGCAGTTAAAAATAACCCCTTATCTGAACTACAGATGGCACCCCCCCCCCCACACACACTTCAGTGATGTGACCTCTACACTGTGCCTGTCCCCCCCCACCTAGGAGCAGACTAATGTCAGGGGGGGGTGATGTGAGCTCTACACTGTGCCTGTCCCCCCCCACCTAGGAGCAGACTAATGTCAGGGGGGGTGATGTGAGCTCTACACTGCGCCTGCCCCCCCCCACCTAGGAGCAGACTAATGTCAGTGGGGGTGATGTGACCTCTACACTGTGCCTGTCCCCCCCCACCTAGGAGCAGACTAATGTCAGTGGGGGTGATGTGACCTCTACACTGTGCCTGCCCCCCCCACCTAGGAGCAGACTAATGTCAGGGGGGGTGATGTGAGCTCTACACTGCACCTGCCCCCCCCCACCTAGGAGCAGACTAATGTCAGTGGGGGTGATGTGAGCCCCCCCACCTAGGAGCAGACTAATGTCGGGGGGGTGATGTGAGCCCCCCCACCTAGGAGCAGACTACAGGTAGGTGAAGCCCAGCGGTAGAACCGGTACAGTAAGGAGATTACACAGACCCGGATACAGAAAGATATCTAGAGGATCACAGTGCTTATTGTACACAATGTAGAGAGGAGGAGTGGAAGAGGACAGCAGCCATAGGAGAGAAAGTAAATATCAGAGTGCCCATTGCTTTACTGGGATCATATGGGATCATGTTAATAAAATGTAATCTTGTAGAAATTAAAAAAATAAATCAAATGACGCCAGTCTCATCTCTGACGTTTATGGTTTGAGAGATATTCGCAGCTAAATTCCCTCCCGCCCCTTTCTGAGACATCCGCCCTCTACTGACAGGTAGATCCAGGTCCTGGAACCGGAGGAGGCTCCTCAAATACTTCATTGGAACGGTCTACAAAGTTGCTTGCAAACCAGGCAAAACCAGGAACACTTTGTAGACCGTTGCACTGAAGGATTTCTTTTTAGATTGAGGTATTCTGGCTCCGCTGGTCCCAGCACCAGGATCTGCCTCTGTCAGTAGAGGGTGGATGTCTCGGACAGTGACGGGAGGGGAAATTTAGCTGCAAATATCTCTCAAACCATAAAGGTCCGAGATGGGACTGGCATCATTTGATTTATTTTTTTTTAATTTCTACAAGATTACATTTTGTTAACATGATCCAATACTATCACTTTAAATGGTGCTTTTAACACATTTTATGCTAGAAGTCTCAAATATTTCTTAACAAGGCGTTTGAGACCTCTGGAGATCAAGGGGTTAAAAGCCCCCAATTAAAAGAAATCTGCATTTTCATCTGTCTGCGTCTGCAGTTTGCTGCGGAATTGAACTGTTGTCTGTATTTGGCTTCTATCCAATTGGCCACATTCTCCGTTCATTGTCCTGTAATTCCACCCCGGAGGAGGCCGCGCTTCAAATGATGAGACCCAATAAATCAGAGCCCAGACAGACAGTCTAGGAACACAACCCATGGCAGAGCGGGGGAGTCCAGCATGACCCTCCATGGACAGCTGAATGCCAGGGTGGGATTGGTCCAGATACAGCTGACTGCGCCCCACCCCATACTGACAGGCAACTGCCCATCCCCTCCACTTGAAATGCCTGATGGGGCCCTTTACCTGGTATTTGTTGGTGGAATTGAAGGGGATTTCGGCCACTTTGAGATTCTTCGCTCTCATGTCTTTCACTGACCCACAGCAAAGCTCGATACACTTCAGGAGGGCGGATTCAGAGGCGTCTCCAGCAACGTCCCTCTGCAGGGGCAAAAGCACATGTTACACAACGAACACACCACTGCAGGGGCAAAAGCACATGTTACACAACGTACACACCACTGCAGGGGCAAAAGCACATGTTACACAACGTACACACCACTGCAGGGGCAAAAGCACATGTTACACAGTGTACACATCGCTGCAGGGGCAAAAGCACATGTTACACAACGTACACACCACTGCAGGGGCAAAAGCACATGTTACACAATGTACACAACTCTGCAGGGGAAAAAGCACGTTACACAATGTACACACCACTGCAGGGGCAAAAGCACACGTTACACAGTGTACACACCACTGCAGGGGCAAAAGCACACGTTACACAGTGTACACACCACTGCAGGGGCAAAAGCACACGTTACACAGTGTACACACCACTGCAGGGGCAAAAGCACATGTTACACAACGTACACACCACTGCAGGGGCAAAAGCACACGTTACACAGTGTACACACCACTGCAGGGGAAAAAGCACACGTTACACAATGTACACATCGCTGCAGGGTCAAAAGCAAGTTACACAATGTACACACAAACTGCAGGGGCAAAAGCACGTTACACAATGTACACACCGCTGCAGGGGCAAAAGCACGTTACACAATGTACACACGACTGCAGGGGTAAAAGCACGTTACACAATGTACACACCACTGCAGGGGCAAAAGCACGTTACACAATGTACACACCGCTGCAGGGGCAAAAGAACACGTTACACAATGTACACACTGCTGCAAGGAAAAAAGCACATTACACAATGTACACACCGCTGCAAGGAAAAGCAAGTTACACAATGTACACAGCGCTGCAGGGTCAAAAGCACATTACACAATATACACACCGCCGCAGGGGCAAAAGCACATTACACAATGTACACACCGCTGCAGGGGCAGCTAGCACATTACACAATGTACACACCGCTGCAAGGAAAAGCACGTTACACAATGTACACAGCGCTGCAGGGGCAAAAGCACATTACGCAATATACACACCGCCGCAGGGGCAAAAGCACATTACACAATGTACACACCGCTGCAGGGGCAGCTAGCACATTACACAATGTACACACCGCTGCAAGGAAAAGCACGTTACACAATGTACACAGCGCTGCAGGGGCAAAAGCACATTACGCAATATACACACCGCCGCAGGGGCAAAAGAACACGTTACACAATGTAGACAGCGCTGCAGGGGCAAAAGCACGTTACACAATGTAGACAGCGCTGCAGGGGCAAAAGCACATTACACAATGTACACACCACTGCAGGGGCAAAAGCACGTTACACAATGTACACACCACTGCAGGGGCAAAAGAACACGTTACACAATGTACACACCGCTGCAGGGGCAAAAGCACGTTACACAATGTACACACCGCTGCAGGGGCAAAAGCACGTTACACAATGTACACACCACTGCAGGGGCAAAAGAACACGTTACATAATGTACACACCGCTGCAGGGGCAAAAGCACACGTTACACAGTGTACACACCACTGCAGGGGTAAAAGCACGTTACACAATGTACACACCACTGCAGGGGCAAAAGCACGTTACACAATGTACACACTGCTGCAACGAAAAAGCATGTTACACAATGTACACACCGGGGAGAGGGGTGACACACTGGTTAATATCAGACAATATCACACCATCAATGGGGCAGGAACAGGTTGGATTAACTATTTGCTCAATGAAGAGAAATGTGCTATTATTCACAGGATTAACCCTGTTTCTGTAGTAACCGCTCCATGTGGCTTCCAGATGTGTAAACTCAGAGGCTGAAGTACAGATTCTTTCCAATCTCCTGGACTATGCTGGAGTAGCACCATAGCCGGGAGACCAAAGAATCCTACTTGGTCTCTATCACTAGAAGTGGTGACCCAGGGGATGCTGGGAGTATCACTAGCTGTACAGTGTGACAGGAAGAAGAACTGCCCCAGGGGATGCTGGGAGTATCACTAGCTGTACAGTGTGACAGGAAGAAGAACTGTCCCAGGGGATGCTGGAAGTATCACTAGCTGTACAGTGTGACAGGAAGAAGAACTGCCCAAGGGGATGCTGGGAGTATCACTAGCTGTACAGTGTGACAGGAAGAAGAACTGTCCCAGGGGATGCTGGAAGTATCACTAGCTGTACAGTGTGACAGGAAGAAGAACTGCCCCAGGGGATGCTGGGAGTATCACTATCTGTATAGTGTGACAGGAAGAACTGCCCCAGGGGATGCTGGGAGTATCACTAGCTGTACAGTGTGACAGGAAGAAGAACTGCCCCAGAGGATGCTGGGAGTATCACTAGCTGTACAGTGTGACAGGAAGAAGAACTGCCCCAGAGGATGCTGGGAGTATCACTAGCTGTATAGTGTGACAGGAAGAAGAACTGTCCCAGGGGATGCTGGGAGTATCACTAGCTGTATAGTGTGACAGGAAGAAGAACTGTCCCAGGGGATGTTGGGAGTATCACTAGCTGTACAGTGTGACAGGAAGAAGAACTGCCCCAGGGGATGCTGGGAGTATCACTATCTGTATAGTGTGACAGGAAGAACTGCCCCAGGGGATGCTGGGAGTATCACTAGCTGTACAGTGTGACAGGAAGAAGAACTGCCCCAGAGGATGCTGGGAGTATCACTAGCTGTATAGTGTGACAGGAAGAACTGCCCCAGGGGATGCTGGGAGTATCACTAGCTGTACAGTGTGACAGGAAGAAGAACTGCCCCAGGGGATGCTGGTAGTATCACTAGCTGTATAGTGTGACAGGAAGAAGAACTGCCCCAGGGGATGCTGGGAGTATCACTATCTGTACAGTGTGACAGGAAGAAGAACTGCCCCAGGGGATGCTGGTAGTATCACTAGCTGTATAGTGTGACAGGAAGAACTGCCCCAGGGGATGCTGGGAGTATGACTAGCTGTATAGTGTGACAGGAAGAACTGCCCCAGGGGATGCTGGGAGTATCACTAGCTGTACAGTGTGACAGGAAGAAGAACTGCCCCAGGGGATGCTGGTAGTATCACTAGCTGTGTAGTGTGACAGGAAGAACTGCCCCAGGGGATGCTGGGAGTATCACTAGCTGTACGGCGTGGCAGGAAGAAGAACTGCCCTAGGGGATGCTGGGAGTATCACTAGCTGTACGGTGTGACAGGAAGAAGAACTGTCCCAGGGGATGCTGGGAGTATCACTAGCTGTACGGCGTGGCAGGCAGAAGAACTGCCCCAGGGGATGCTGGGAGTATCACTAGCTGTACGGTGTGACAGGAAGAAGAACTGCCCCAGGGGATGCTGGTAGTATCACTAGCTGTACAGTGTGACAGGAAGAAGAACTGTCCCAGGGGATGCTGGGAGTATCACTAGCTGTACGGTGTGACAGGAAGAAGAACTGTCCCAGGGGATGCTGGGAGTATCACTAGCTGTACGGTGTGGCAGGAAGAAGAACTGCCCCAGGGGATGCTGGGAGTATCACTAGCTGTACAGTGTGACAGGAAGAAGAACTGTCCCAGGGGATGCTGGGAGTATCACTAGCTGTACAGTGTGGCAGGAAGAAGAACTGCCCCAGGGGATGCTGGGAGTATCACTAGCTGTACAGTGTGGCAGGAAGAAGAACTGCCCCAGGGGATGCTGGGAGTATCACTAGCTGTACAGTGTGACAGGAAGAAGAACTGCCCAAGGGGATGCTGGTAGTATCACTAGCTGTACAGTGTGACAGGAAGAAGAACTGCCCCAGGGGATGCTGGGAGTATCACTAGCTGTACGGTGTGACAGGAAGAAGAACTGTCCCAGGGGATGCTGGGAGTATCACTAGCTGTACGGTGTGACAGGAAGAAGAACTGTCCCAGGGGATACTGGGAGTATCACTAGCTGTACAGTGTGACAGGAAGAAGAACTGTCCCAGGGGATGCTGGGAGTATCACTAGCTGTACAGTGTGACAGGAAGAAGAACTTCCCCAGGGGATGCTGGGAGTATCACTAGCTCTACGGTGTGACAGGAAGAAGAACTGCCCCAGGGGATGCTGGGAGTATCACTATCTGTACGGCGTGGCAGGAAGAAGAACTGCCCCAGGGGATGCTGGGAGTATCACTATCTGTACGGCGTGGCAGGAAGAAGAACTGCCCCAGGGGATGCTGGGAGTATCACTAGCTGTACGGTGTGACAGGAAGAAGAACTGTCCCAGGGGATGCTGGGAGTATCACTATCTGTACGGCGTGGCAGGAAGAAGAACTGCCCCAGGGGATGCTGGGAGTATCACTATCTGTACGGTGTGACAGGAAGAAGAACTGTCCCAGGGGATGCTGGGAGTATCACTATCTGTACAGTGTGGCAGGAAGAAGAACTGCCCCAGGGGATGCTGGGAGTATCACTAGCTGTACGGCGTGGCAGGAAGAAGAACTGACCCAGGTGATGCTGAGAGTATCACTAGCTGTACGGTGTGACAGGAAGAAGAACTGTCCCAGGGGATGCTGGGAGTATCACTAGCTGTACGGTGTGACAGGAAGAAGAACTGTCCCAGGGGATGTTGGTAGTATCACTAGCTGTACAGTGTGACAGGAAGAAGAACTGCCCAAGGGGATGCTGGGAGTATCACTAGCTGTACGGTGTGACAGGAAGAAGAACTGACCCAGGTGATGCTGAGAGTATCACTAGCTGTACAGTGTGACAGGAAGAAGAACTGCCCAAGGGGATGCTGGGAGTATCACTAGCTGTACGGTGTGACAGGAAGAAGAACTGACCCAGGTGATGCTGAGAGTATCACTAGCTGTACAGTGTGACAGGAAGAAGAACTGCCCAAGGGGATGCTGGGAGTATCACTAGCTGTACAGTGTGACAGGAAGAAGAACTGTCCCAGGGGATGCTGGGAGTATCACTAGCTGTACGGTGTGACAGGAAGAAGAACTGACCCAGGTGATGCTGAGAGTATCACTAGCTGTACAGTGTGACAGGAAGAAGAACTGTCCCAGGGGATGCTGGGAGTATCACTATCTGTACGGCGTGGCAGGAAGAAGAACTGCCCCAGGGGATGCTGGGAGTATCACTATCTGTACGGTGTGACAGGAAGAAGAACTGTCCCAGGGGATGCTGGGAGTATCACTATCTGTACAGTGTGGCAGGAAGAAGAACTGCCCCAGGGGATGCTGGGAGTATCACTAGCTGTACGGCGTGGCAGGAAGAAGAACTGACCCAGGTGATGCTGAGAGTATCACTAGCTGTACGGTGTGACAGGAAGAAGAACTGTCCCAGGGGATGCTGGGAGTATCACTAGCTGTACGGTGTGACAGGAAGAAGAACTGTCCCAGGGGATGTTGGTAGTATCACTAGCTGTACAGTGTGACAGGAAGAAGAACTGCCCAAGGGGATGCTGGGAGTATCACTAGCTGTACGGTGTGACAGGAAGAAGAACTGACCCAGGTGATGCTGAGAGTATCACTAGCTGTACAGTGTGACAGGAAGAAGAACTGCCCAAGGGGATGCTGGGAGTATCACTAGCTGTACGGTGTGACAGGAAGAAGAACTGACCCAGGTGATGCTGAGAGTATCACTAGCTGTACAGTGTGACAGGAAGAAGAACTGCCCAAGGGGATGCTGGGAGTATCACTAGCTGTACAGTGTGACAGGAAGAAGAACTGTCCCAGGGGATGCTGGGAGTATCACTAGCTGTACGGTGTGACAGGAAGAAGAACTGACCCAGGTGATGCTGAGAGTATCACTAGCTGTACAGTGTGACAGGAAGAAGAACTGCCCCAGGGGATGCTGGGAGTATCACTAGCTGTACAGTGTGACAGGAAGAAGAACTGCCCCAGGGGATGTTGGTAGTATCACTAGCTGTACAGTGTGACAGGAAGAAGAACTGCCCCAGGGGATGTTGGTAGTATCACTAGCTGTACGGTGTGACAGGAAGAAGAACTGACCCAGGTGATGCTGAGAGTATCACTAGCTGTACGGTGTGACAGGAAGAAGAACTGTCCCAGGGGATGCTGGGAGTATCACTAGCTGTACAGTGTGGCAGGAAGAAGAACTGCCCCAGGGGTTCCTGGTAATCACCTTTAGAATTGGTGTGTTCTCCTGGCCAGCCTGGAACACAGCTCTGTTACACAGTCCAGCGATACGGGAGAGGGCCGTCCAGGTGGGGGAGCTCATGTCAAAGGAGGTTCCTGCAGTAGAAAAACATTCCTGATCAAAAGACCTGTAACAGGCATCAAGGAACAAGAGGGAATCTATAACTCTACCAACAGGGGGCAGACAGCACATACCCATATTTCCCGGGCGGGGGGGTAGTACAGTACATCTATGTACCAGTAAATGAGCACAATGCCAGTACACTTTGGTGAGAGCTTGGCACAGCATCAGAAACCGTGGAAGGTCAGTCACCTTTTACACCCCTGCAGTTCTCATATCAGGGGCAGCAGAGCTCCCTGTACTTTACATTCCACGTTCTAGACTCACCGCTCTGGTTCTCTGTGGCGTCTGCCTCATGGATCTGGTTATCAAACCACATGTGAGCGACAGTCATCCGGTTCTGGGTCAGGGTTCCAGTCTTGTCAGAGCAGATGGTAGAGGTGGATCCCAGGGTTTCTACGGCCTCCAGGTTCTTCACCAGGCAGTTTTTGCGTGCCATACGCTTGGCGGTGAGGGTGAGACACACCTAGAAGTGGGCAGAAAACAGTAATTTGGGCACTGCCAGCAGAGCAGGATGTAGGGAACTGGGCAGAAAACAGTGATTTGGGCACTGCCAGCAGAGCAGGATGTAGGGAACTGGGCAGAAAACAGTGATTTGGGCACTGCCTGCAGAGCAGGATGTAGGGAACAAGCTACCAACTGCACAAGTATAACCAGCTCCAACCTCCCTAACCCACTGGGACTGCAGCCAACAGAGCCCTGAACAAGGGTGGGGAACCTGTAACCCCTGCTCTTGGACTACAACTCCCACTGGAGAACGACTGGAGTAGCAGATCAGCAGAGGTCAAGGGGCTTCAGACTGTCCACGCCAGTTCATCAGGGACATTTCTGGACTCCAAGCACATCAGGGACCCATGGGCTAACAGCAGCCACCCAGCTGTTGGGACTAAAACTCTCCAGCCTGTAGTCCAAGAGCAGGTAGTGGGTCCCAGGATGCTCAACAATCTTGTGTTACCAGGGCAGGAATAAACTACCACAGAGGTGCCTACATACACCCCACAAGCATTAATGCTCCCGATGCCATATGTAGAAATGGTAAGTGAAGCAAACCAGGAGCAACCCCCCGGATGAGATATTAGTGGAGCAGAACTGTTCAGCTGCCCTAGACGCCAGGTTCTAGAGTCCATTAACCTTGACAGTAGCCCCCCCCCCATGCAATATTTGTGGAGCAGGACTATTCCACTGCACTAGACTCCAGGTTCTAGAGTCAATCAACCATGACAATAGCCTCCCCCCATGTGATATTAGTGGAGTAGGACTGTTCCACTGCACTAGACTTCAGGTTCTAGAGTCAATCAACCATGACAATAGCCTCCCCCCATGTGATATTAGTGGAGTAGGACTGTTCCACTGCACTAGACTTCAGGTTCTAGAGTCGCCTCTCACCGTGACAGTAGCCAGCAGCCCCTCTGGTACGTTTGCCACAATGATCCCGATGAGGAAGATGATGGCCTCCAGCCACGTGTACTGCAGGATGAGTGACAGGATGGAGAAGGTCACGCCCAGGAACACTGCCACGCCTGTGATGATATGGATGAAGTGCTCGATCTCTATGGAGATGGGGGTGCGGCCTACCTCCAGACTAGAGGCCAGAGTGGCAATGCGGCCCATGACAGTGCGGTCTCCGGTGTTCACTACAATTCCACGGGCGGTACCTGAGAGGAGTGAATCCAGCAGCGTTAGACACGGACTGACAATACAGCGGCCACACTTTTAAAGAGGCACCACAAGGGACATTCCTCATTCTCACTGAACTACATGTGGACTTGCAACCCCCCTTGTATACTAGGGGGGAACAGGAAAGGTCTAGCATTCAGTGGGTTAAATGACCCATTTAGGTCTATGGGAAGTTGTGTCCCCTATGGAACTCTTAGTTGCTCTAGGTCATTATACATATAGCCCCTGTGGTCCCCTTTGTCCCACCGCCAACATATCGATGTCAGACCCCTAATTATGTCACACCCCCCCCATTAATTCTTGTGTCAATACTATGACAATAACCGATCCCTAAATCTCAGACCCCTGTAATCTTTCACACCATGGCCATGTCAGGGCCTCTGTGTATCAACCCACCCCCTACTGTGGCTGCCTCTTCCTTCTCCATGCCTTTCTCCATGGTGATAGTGACCCTACACATCTCATGCTTTTGTCCCCTTCCTTTTACTCCCCCCCGCAGTTGTGTTCAAGCTGAGGCCTTTCAGCTGTACAGGACTACAGCAATGGCTGATTAGGGATGATGGGAATTGTAGTCCTGAGTTGCCACCCACCGGTCTAGTCTGCAGTTTCTCTTTAATATATGCATTTGTCAGAGAAGGGGGCAGAGCTGGGGGATTATCTAAATTATCTAAATTCAACACAAGTTCTGGGACTAAAACCAGTTGTGCACGAAACCTCGAAATCTCCCCCATGTACAACATGATCCCTGCAATGCCCTCATCTGGCCGCCCTGTGCCTCTATCTAATGTGGGCCCCCGGCCTATTCTCGGGCCTCTCCATGAGGAAGCACAGCAGGACACATCTGACCCCCTCTCCCCGTGACCCCATTCACCTTCCACACAGTTTGTAGAGAAGAAGATGATGTTCCTGGTTTCCAGCGGGTTCTCATTGGTGAAGTCAGGAGAACGGGTCTGGGGCTCAGACTCTCCGGTTAGCGAGGAGTTATCCACCTGCGGGGGAGACAGTTATCAGCACAGTAGGGGGACACACACCCATGGATTTAAACCACTATTTACCTCCCTGACCCCAGATAGGTCTCCAGTACACAGCGGAGCAGCCCATTACACAAGGAGTTAGTGGTTCCATAGAAATAAATGGGGATGTTATTTGTGCCCCGGAGCTCTTGGTTTGCTCCAGTTTAGTACATAAGACTCACTCAGGAAGATAAAGGGATCAACTCTGGGATAACCCACCTGCACCACAGGGATAACTCAACAGGTATTAAAACAGGTATTTAACCCCATATTGGTAACAGTCCCATTTAAAACCAATGAGAATTTTAGGAACAGCCGTCCTTAAGGGGCATCCGGTTTGTACCAGTTCTGAGTACATCAGCCCCAGGTCTATCCGTCACCCCCCCCCCCATGCCCTGATATAGGCCAATCCCCAGGTCTGTCACCCCCACCCTCCCGGTGCTTAGGGATAGGCCAATCCCCAGGTCTGTCACCCCCTCCCTCCCGGTGCTTAGGGATAGGCCAATCCCCAGGTCTGTCACCCCCTCCCTCCCGGTGCTTAGGGATAGGCCAATCCCCAGGTCTGTCACCCCCGCCCTCCCGGTGCTTAGGGATAGGCCAATCCCCAGGTCTGTCACCCTGCCCTCCTGGTGCTTAGGGATAGGCCAATCCCCAGGTCTGTCACCCTGCCCTCCTGGTGCTTAGGGATAGGCCAATCCCCAGGTCTGTCACCCCGCCCTCCCGGTGCTTAGGGATAGGCCAATCCCCACGTCTGTCACCCCGCCCTCCTGGTGCTTAGGGATAGGCCAATCCCCAGGTCTGTCACCCCGCCCTCCTGGTGCTTAGGGATAGGCCAATCCCCAGGTCTGTCAGTCCCTCCCGGTGCTTAGGGATAGGCCAATCCCCAGGTCTGTCAGTCCCTCCTGGTGCTTAGGGATAGGCCAATCCCCAGGTCTGTCACCCCCGCCCTCCCGGTGCTTAGGGATAGGCCAATCCCCTGGTCTGTCACCCCCGCCCTCCTGGTGCTTAGGGATAGGCCAATCCCCAGGTCTGTCACCCCGCCCTCCCGGTGCTTAGGGATAGGCCAATCCCCAGGTCTGTCAGTCCCTCCTGGTGCTTAGGGATAGGCCAATCCCCAGGTCTGTCACCCCGCCCTCCCGGTGCTTAGGGATAGGCCAATCCCCAGGTCTGTCACCCCGCCCTCCCGGTGCTTAGGGATAGGCCAATCCCCAGGTCTGTCACCTCACCCTCCCGGTGCTTAGGGATAGGCCAATCCCCAGGTCTGTCACCCCACCCTCCCGGTGCTTAGGGATAGGCCAATCCCCAGGTCTGTCACCTCACCCTCCCGGTGCTTAGGGATAGGCCAATCCCCAGGTCTGTCACCCCACCCTCCCGGTGCTTAGGGATAGGCCAATCCCCAGGTCTGTCACCCCACCCTCCCGGTGCTTAGGGATAGGCCAATCCCCAGGTCTGTCACCTCACCCTCCCGGTGCTTAGGGATAGGCCAATCCCCAGGTCTGTCACCCCACCCTCCCGGTGCTTAGGGATAGGCCAATCCCCAGGTCTGTCACCCCACCCTCCCGGTGCTTAGGGATAGGCCAATCCCCAGGTCTGTCACCCCCGCCCTCCCGGTGCTTAGGGATAGGCCAATCCCCAGGTCTGTCACCCCCGCCCTCCCGGTGCTTAGGGATAGGCCAATCCCCAGGTCTGTCACCCCCGCCCTCCCGGTGATTAGGGATAGGCCAATCCCCAGGTCTGTCAGTCCCTCCCGGTGCTTAGGGATAGGCCAATCCCCAGGTCTGTCACCCCCGCCCTCCCGGTGCTTAGGGATAGGCCAATCCCCAGGTCTGTCACCCCCGCCCTCCCGGTGATTAGGGATAGGCCAATCCCCAGGTCTGTCAGTCCCTCCTGGTGCTTAGTGATAGGCCAATCCCCAGGTCTGTCACCCCACCCTCCCGGTGCTTAGGGATAGGCCAATCCCCAGGTCTGTCACCCCACCCTCCCGGTGCTTAGGGATAGGCCAATCCCCAGGTCTGTCAGTCCCTCCCGGTGCTTAGGGATAGGCCAATCCCCAGGTCTGTCAGTCCCTCCCGGTGCTTAGGGATAGGCCAATCCCCAGGTCTGTCACCCCCGCCCTCCCGGTGCTTAGCGATAGGCCAATCCCCAGGTCTGTCACCCCCACCCTCCCGGTGCTTAGCGATAGGCCAATCCCCAGGTCTGTCACCCCCGCCCTCCCGGTGCTTAGGGATAGACCAATCCCCAGGTCTGTCACCTCCGCCCTCCCGGTGCTTAGGGATAGGCCAATCCCCAGGTCTGTCAGTCCCTCCCGGTGCTTAGGGATAGGCCAATCCCCAGGTCTGTCACCCCGCCCTCCCGGTGCTTAGGGATAGGCCAATCCCCAGGTCTGTCACCCCACCCTCCCGGTGATTAGGGATAGGCCAATCCCCAGGTCTGTCACCCCCACCCTCCCGGTGCTTAGGGATAGGCCAATCCCCAGGTCTGTCAGTCCCTCCCGGTGCTTAGGGATAGACCAATCCCCAGGTCTGTCAGTCCCTCCTGGTGCTTAGTGATAGGCCAATCCTCAGGTCTGTCACCCCGCCCTCCCGGTGCTTAGGGATAGGCCAATCCCCAGGTCTGTCACCCCACCCTCCCGGTGCTTAGGGATAGGCCAATCCCCAGGTCTGTCAGTCCCTCCCGGTGCTTAGGGATAGGCCAATCCCCAGGTCTGTCAGTCCCTCCCGGTGCTTAGGGATAGGCCAATACCCAGGTCTGTCACCCCCGCCCTCCCGGTGCTTAGCGATAGGCCAATCCCCAGGTCTGTCACCCCCACCCTCCCGGTGCTTAGGGATAGGCCAATCCCCAGGTCTGTCACCCCCTCCCTCCCGGTGCTTAGGGATAGGCCAATCCCCAGGTCTGTCACCCCGCCCTCCCGGTGCTTAGGGATAGGCCAATCCCCAGGTCTGTCAGTCCCTCCCGGTGCTTAGGGATAGGCCAATCCCCAGGTCTGTCACCCCGCCCTCCCGGTGCTTAGGGATAGGCCAATCCCCAGGTCTGTCACCCCGCCCTCCCGGTGCTTAGGGATAGGCCAATCCCCAGGTCTGTCACCTCCGCCCTCCCGGTGCTTAGGGATAGGCCAATCCCCAGGTCTGTCAGTCCCTCCCGGTGCTTAGGGATAGGCCAATCCCCAGGTCTGTCACCCCACCCTCCCGGTGCTTAGGGATAGGCCAATCCCCAGGTCTGTCACCCCGCCCTCCTGGTGCTTAGGGATAGGCCAATCCCCAGGTCTGTCACCCCCGCCCTCCCGGTGCTTAGGGATAGGCCAATCCCCAGGTCTGTCAGTCCCTCCCGGTGCTTAGGGATAGGCCAATCCCCAGGTCTGTCAGTCCCTCCTGGTGCTTAGGGATAGGCCAATCCCCAGGTCTGTCACCCCCACCCTCCTGGTGCTTAGGGATAGGCCAATCCCCAGGTCTGTCACCCCCGCTCTCCCGGTGCTTAGGGATAGGCCAATCCCCAGGTCTGTCACCCCCGCCCTCCCGGTGCTTAGGGATAGGCCAATCCCCAGGTCTGTCACCCCACCCTCCCGGTGCTTAGGGATAGGCCAATCCCCAGGTCTGTCACCCCACCCTCCCGGTGCTTAGGGATAGGCCAATCCCCAGGTCTGTCACCCCACCCTCCCGGTGCTTAGGGATAGGCCAATCCCCAGGTCTGTCACCTCCGCCCTCCCGGTGCTTAGGGATAGGCCAATCCCCAGGTCTGTCAGTCCCTCCCGGTGCTTAGGGATAGGCCAATCCCCAGGTCTGTCACCTCCGCCCTCCCGGTGCTTAGGGATAGGCCAATCCCCAGGTCTGTCAGTCCCTCCCGGTGCTTAGTGATAGGCCTATACCCAGGTCTGTCACCCCGCTCTCCCAGTGCTTAGGGATAGGCCAATCCCCAGGTCTGTCACCCCCGCCCTCCTGGTGCTTAGGGATAGGCCAATCCGCAGGTCTGTCACCCCACCCTCCCAGTGCTTAGGGATAGGCCAATCCCCAGGTCTGTCACCCCCACCCTCCCGGTGCTTAGGGATAGGCCAATCCCCAGGTCTGTCAGTCCCTCCCGGTGCTTAGGGATAGGCCAATCCCCTGGTCTGTCACCCCCGCCCTCCCGGTGCTTAGGGATAGGCCAATCCGCAGGTCTGTCACCCCACCCTCCCAGTGCTTAGGGATAGGCCAATCCCCAGGTCTGTCACCCCCACCCTCCCGGTGCTTAGGGATAGGCCAATCCGCAGGTCTGTCAGTCCCTCCTGGTGCTTAGGGATAGGCCAATCCCCAGGTCTGTCACCCCACCCTCCCAGTGCTTAGGGATAGGCCAATCCCCAGGTCTGTCACCCCACCCTCCCGGTGCTTAGGGATAGGCCAATCCCCAGGTCTGTCAGTCCCTCCTGGTGCTTAGGGATAGGCCAATCCCCAGGTCTGTCAGTCCCTCCCGGTGCTTAGGGATAGGCCAATCCCCTGGTCTGTCACCCCCGCCCTCCCGGTGCTTAGGGATAGGCCAATCCGCAGGTCTGTCACCCCACCCTCCCAGTGCTTAGGGATAGGCCAATCCCCAGGTCTGTCACCCCCACCCTCCCGGTGCTTAGGGATAGGCCAATCCGCAGGTCTGTCAGTCCCTCCTGGTGCTTAGGGATAGGCCAATCCCCAGGTCTGTCACCCCACCCTCCCAGTGCTTAGGGATAGGCCAATCCCCAGGTCTGTCACCCCACCCTCCCGGTGCTTAGGGATAGGCCAATCCCCAGGTCTGTCAGTCCCTCCTGGTGCTTAGGGATAGGCCAATCCCCAGGTCTGTCAGTCCCTCCTGGTGCTTAGGGATAGGCCAATCCCCAGGTCTGTCACCCCACCCTCCCAGTGCTTAGGGATAGGCCAATCCCCAGGTCTGTCACCCCACCCTCCCGGTGCTTAGGGATAGGCCAATCCCCAGGTCTGTCACCCCCACCCTCCCGGTGCTTAGGGATAGGCCAATCCCCAGGTCTGTCACCCCGCCCTCCCGGTGCTTAGAGATAGGCCAATCCCCAGGTCTGTCACCCCACCCTCCCGGTGCTTAGGGATAGGCCAATCCCCAGGTCTGTCACCCCGCCCTCCCGGTGCTTAGGGATAGGCCATTCCCCAGGTCTGTCAGTCCCTCCCGGTGCTTAGGGATAGGCCAATCCCCAGGTCTGTCAGTCCCTCCCGGTGCTTAGGGATAGGCCAATCCCCAGGTCTGTCACCCCCGCCCTCCCGGTGCTTAGGGATAGGCCAATCCCCAGGTCTGTCACCCCGCCCTCCCGGTGCTTAGGGATAGGCCAATCCCCAGGTCTGTCAGTCCCTCCTGGTGCTTAGGGATAGGCCAATCCCCTGGTCTGTCACCCCGCCCTCCTGGTGCTTAGGGATAGGCCAATCCCCAGGTCTGTCACCCCCGCCCTCCCGGTGCTTAGGGATAGGCCAATCCGCAGGTCTGTCACCCCACCCTCCCGGTGCTTAGGGATAGGCCAATCCCCAGGTCTGTCACCCCCGCCCTCCCGGTGCTTAGGGATAGGCCAATCCCCAGGTCTGTCAGTCCCTCCCGGTGCTTAGGGATAGGCCAATCCCCAGGTCTGTCAGTCCCTCCTGGTGCTTAGGGATAGACCAATCCCCAGGTCTGTCACCCCCGCCCTCCCGGTGCTTAGGGATAGGCCAATCCCCAGGTCTGTCACCCCCGCCCTCCCGGTGCTTAGGGATAGGCCAATCCCCAGGTCTGTCACCCCCGCCCTCCCGGTGCTTAGGGATAGGCCAATCCCCAGGTCTGTCACCCCACCCTCCCGGTGCTTAGGGATAGGCCAATCCCCAGGTCTGTCAGTCCCTCCCGGTGCTTAGGGATAGGCCAATCCCCAGGTCTGTCAGTCCCTCCCGGTGCTTAGTGATAGGCCAATCCCCAGGTCTGTCAGTCCCTCCCGGTGCTTAGGGATAGACCAATCCTCAGGTCTGTCACCCCGCCCTCCCGGTGCTTAGGGATAGGCCAATCCCCAGGTCTGTCAGTCCCTCCCGGTGCTTAGGGATAGGCCAATCCCCAGGTCTGTCACCCCCGCTCTCCCGGTGCTTAGGGATAGGCCAATCCCCAGGTCTGTCAGTCCCTCCCGGTGCTTAGGGATAGACCAATCCCCAGGTCTGTCACCTCACCCTCCCGGTGCTTAGGGATAGGCCAATCCCCAGGTCTGTCACCCCCGCCCTCCCGGTGCTTAGGGATAGGCCAATCCCCAGGTCTGTCACCCCCGCTCTCCCGGTGCTTAGGGATAGGCCAATCCCCAGGTCTGTCAGTCCCTCCCGGTGCTTAGCGATAGGCCATTCCCCAGGTCTGTCAGTCCCTCCCGGTGCTTAGGTATAGGCCAATCCCCAGGTCTGTCACCCCCTCCCTCCCGGTGCTTAGGGATAGGCCAATCCCCAGGTCTGTCACCCCGCCCTCCCGGTGCTTAGGGATAGGCCAATCCCCAGGTCTGTCACCCCCGCTCTCCCGGTGCTTAGGGATAGGCCAATCCCCAGGTCTGTCAGTCCCTCCCGGTGCTTAGGGATAGGCCAATCCCCAGGTCTGTCAGTCCCTCCCTGTGCTTAGGGATAGGCCAATCCCCAGGTCTGTCACCCCCTCCCTCCCGGTGCTTAGGGATAGGCCAATCCCCAGGTCTGTCACCCCGCCCTCCCGGTGCTTAGGGATAGGCCAATCCCCAGGTCTGTCACCCCGCCCTCCCGGTGCTTAGGGATAGGCCAATCCCCAGGTCTGTCACCCCCGCCCTCCCGGTGCTTAGGGATAGGCCAATCCCCAGGTCTGTCACCCCACCCTCCCGGGGCTTAGTGATAGGCCAATCCCCAGGTCTGTCACCCCACCCTCCCGGTGCTTAGTGATAGGCCAATCCCCAGGTCTGTCAGTCCCTCCCTGTGCTTAGTGATAGGCCTATCCCCAGGTCTGTCAGTCCCTCCCAGTGCTTAGCGATAGGCCATTCCCCAGGTCCGTCAGTCCCACCCCCCTGAGAGGGGCCAATCCCCAGGTCCTACCTTGCAGCCATGAGCAGAGATAATCCTGAGATCTGCCGGGATCCGGTCTCCTCCCTTCACTTCTACCAGGTCCCCTACAACCACTTCTTCTGCATTAATGCTCAACTTCTCCCCATTCCGGATCACCAGGGCTTGCTGAGGGAGAGAAGACACTTGGTACACAGGAGCGTGGGAACCAGTACATGTCCGTAACAAGTAATATAAGTGCTGTGATAGGGTTATAGCTTTCACTACAAGACAAGTATAACCCTATCATTAGGCAAGAACATTGAAATGGTCAGCACCTAAGGTACAATACCCACTAATGCCACGCAACATGGGTGACAAATGCAGAACAGGAATCCGCTGCTTGTGGTAACAACCATGAAGTCCATTCAGCTTCTTATCAGTAGTAAACTCCTCCATAAAGAGTGGACCCTACTGTATGAAATGCCTGGAAACAGCCCAGCAGGTTTCCCTGCCAGCAGCACTTTATCAGCCAGGCAGTTTCAGCTCACCTGAGGCACCATGCTCTTAAAGGACTCCATGATCTTTGAACTCTTCGCTTCTTGGTAGTAGGAGAAACAGCCGGTGATGACGACAACAGCAGACAGGACAACACCGAGGTAGAGCTGTGGGAGAGGAGAGTAGGACAGAGTATAATAGGAGAGCAGGTCCAGATCCATGGGACAGTAAGGGAATGGACCACCCCCTGGTGCAGTGTAAGCCAAGAGCATGGGTAAAGCAGGACCAGACTAGTGTAGGCCAACAGCATGGGTAAAGCAGGACCAGACTAGTGTAGGCCAACAGCATGGGTAATGCAGGACCAGACTAGTGTAGGCCAACAGCATGGGTAATGCAGGACCAGACTAGTGTAGGCCAACAGCATGGGTAAAGCAGGACCAGACTAGTGTAGGCCAACAGCATGGGTAAAGCAGGACCAGACTAATGTAGGCCAACAGCATGGGTAATGAAGGACCAGACTGGTGTAGGCCAACAGCATTGGCAGTGATGGAATGGGCCACCCTCCAATTCAGCGCACACCAACAGCATGGTTAGAGCAGGACAAGACTAGTGAAGGCCAACAGCGTGGGCAGAGAAACATTAGGCAGCACAGTACCCCAAGTGAATTGAGGCACGAGCAGAGGTAGTGCTTGATCAGACTACAATGGCACATTATCAGGGCAGAGTGACAGGACCATGGGTCATAGGCAGGAGGCAGAGGAGTTAGCAGGAGAAGCACACAATCAGAGCCTCAAGGGCAGTTGAACATGAGCAGGGAAGGAACAGACAACAATGTTACAGGGAGAAGGCGAGTGATCAGGGTCAGCACAATGCAGGACACACCAGACCCCAAACTATGCCAATAAAAGGCACTATATATAAATGAACATGGCACTGGTAATGCCCATCACGATAACAGGGGAGGATTCTTACATTATCCTTCTGTGGCTCTTCCTCGGTGGCAGACTGGATAATGTATGCCATGAAGCAGAGTATGGCGCCGATCCACAGCAGCATGGAGAACCCACCAAACAGCTGGCGACAAAACTTCACCCACTCTGGGGTGGTTGGAGGTGGGGTGAGGGCATTGGGGCCATCTCGCGCCAGGATTTCTGCTGCCCGGGATGTGGTCAGACCCTGGAAGGAAAGAAATAAATTAACGAGGAAGACATGACTCCCTCCTCATTGGCCAGGAGAGCTATGAACTACGTTAGTAGACTTGTGTACAGATTAGTGGAATTAATGGGGTCCAGTTCATAGGAGACAATCATTCCAGTCACTTAAGGTGGTTATCTAGCAGGGCATCTACTGGGCAAGCTCAGGCATATTAACCCTCTTGAGGATCAGAGGGATAGCTGTGCACTGCCCTATGGAAGTGGTTTGTCTGATACCCTACCGCTGGCACCATCAGCCCTTCCAGACTTTCCTTTTATACTCTTACTAGAGATTACTATAGATGTGAAATGTCACTGGCTGGTCATTTGCAATATCCTGCAGTTCACTTACACGTGTCAGATCCGTCCCAAACTTGCGACGCAGTTCATCCAAGCTGAGCTTGTGATCCTCCTGTAGGAGAGAGGGAGGGAGGTGAGCAAAAGGTAGGACGACTAATACCACCACCCCTCGCACCGCAGAAAAATGGCAATCTTGGCACATGCCATCCAACCCCATCAGAGGGCGAGAGCAGCATGTACCAAAGACTAGTGCCTAAGCTGCCTGCACCCAGGAAGGGACGGGGAAATGCGTGGACATGTCAGGACGCAGCTCCTGTACAGCTCGTTTCTCGCCATGTTTATTAAAGCAGACAGACTTGACTCTGCACCATTCTCCTGGGCAGGCTAAAGGTGCTGGAGTTCGGTGCTTGTTCACATTGGTATTTACATTGGCGCAGTATCTGCCCTTCAGTACGTACAAACTTATAGGCTTAGAAAACAAGCCGTGCTGGTAAGTTTGTACCCACTGCCCAGTCCTGGTGTCAGAAAGCAGATCGCTCCCAATTCACTTAGAGGTCAGCATTTGGGGGGACAATATCAAAGTGAAATTGGGTATAATCTGCTCCGTGAGATAAAATGAATGGTCCCGCAGCCTGTGTCTCTAGAACATTAACAAATCAGGAGGGACACGGGGGTCAGGTGCTAATAATGTATCAGGAAAAGCCTTACTGAGCAGGACTGAGGAGAGAAGTTGTACCTTAACCCCTTGGGTGCTAGAGGGGTCACCTCTCATCTGCAGCATGTTGAAGACCTAACCAGCATCAAGGGGGTTAACAAACCAGAATGTCAGGAGGGCCGAGTCTTCTAGCATTCAAGGCTTACAAGTAGGAGTAAGAGAAAGTATCATGTCTGATGGAAGAGGTATACATGGATGGGCTTTTCCATGGTACTTGTGTTGGGACATGCTTCATTACAAAGTTATAACAGTGGCAAACTCCCTCTCTATAGACCCCTGCAGCCACAGCCATGCAAGTACTGAAACAAGGTGCAGGTTTGACCTGTGATCATTTTGGAAGAAGGTATCTCCCATCTGTGTGAATATACCTAGTGTATCCATATTACAGGATACTCTCCCCCCTTTACGAAAGCCTTTCTGGCTCCCCTTAGGATGACATAAGATGAAATACTACTGTGTGCCATGCATCCTTAAAGGGTTAATGAATCCTGAAATCTCAGACAGGAAGGCAATGAGTGGACTAGATGGTCCAAAGCTCAGGTTTGCCATGACGCTGCAATGTGACTCCGCATCTAGTGACACGGCTGAACACATTTCCTTGTGCAATAGCAGTCATGGATCAATGACATCACAGGAAGTTGCACCGGTCATATGATCAACTCACCATGGTCACTTCCTGCTTCAAGTCATCCATGTCTTTTTCCTTCCCCTTGACCTTCTTCTTGGCTCCATGTTCGGAGGTAGCCGTGGGCTCATACTTATCTTTTCCAGCCTGTAGGAGAGAGAACAAGGGGTTAATAGCGGAAGACATGTTATAAAGCAGCAGAGAACCTGGTTAATGTGGACACCCCTTGGACCAAGCTAGTCCCTGCACAGCCAAGGCTATTTATCCCTCAGGGTCATAAGCACAAAGTGAGTGTGGAGAAAACAAACCACACACATGGACTTCAAATGGTGCAGTTAGTTTGCCCCAAAATTGCTCCACTGTGTGTGTGTTGGTCAGTGTGATGATGACAGGGATGGATATTTAACCCCTTAGATACCAGCATCAAAGAGGACAGAGTAAGGTCATGCCAGAAAATTGTCTCCCACACCAGCGTACAAAGCCAGGCATCACCAATTGCATTGTAATGATGCCAGGCTCTGGGGGAAATCATGTGCCAACTTTGGACTAATTACCAGGCCACAATGCAGTCGGCTTCTAACCGCACACCTGATCTGTCCCTCACTACAGGCCACAATGCAGTCAGCTTCTAACCGGAGACCTGATCTGTCCCTCACTACAGACCACAATGCAGTCAGCTTCTAACCGGAGACCTGATCTGTCCCTCACTACAGGCCACAATGCAGTCGGCTTCTAACCGGAGACCTGATCTGTCCCTCACTACAGACCACAATGCAGTCGGCTTCTAACCGGAGACCTGATCTGTCCCTCACTACAGACCACAATGCAGTCGGCTTCTAACCGGACACCTGATCTGTCCCTCACTACAGGCCGCAATGCACTCAGCTTCTAACCGGAGACCTGATCTGTCCCTCACTACAGGCCACAATGCAGTCAGCTTCTAACCGGAGACCTGATCTGTCCCTCGCTACAGGCCGCAAAGCAGTCAGCTTCTAACCGGAGACCTGATCTGTCCCTCGCTACAGGCCGCAATGCAGTCAGCTTCTAACCGGAGACCTGATCTGTCCCTCACTACAGGCCACAATGCAGTCAGCTTCTAACCGGAGACCTGATCTGTCCCTCACTAGAGGCCGCAAAGCAGTCAGCTTCTAACCGGAGACCTGATCTGTCCCTCGCTACAGGCCGCAATGCAGTCAGCTTCTAACCGGAGACCTGATCTGTCACTCACTACAGGCCGCAATGCAGTCAGCTTCTAACCAGAGACCTGATCGGTCACTCACTACAGGCCGCAATGCAGTCAGCTTCTAACCGGAGACCTGATCTGTCCCTCACTACAGGCCGCTATGCAGTCAGCTTCTAACCGGAGACCTGATCTGTCACTCACTACAGACCACAATGCAGTCAGCTTCTAACCGGACACCTGATCTGTCCCTCACCACAGGCCACAATGCAGTCGGCTTCTAACTGGAGACCTGACCTGTCCCTCACTACAGGCCGCAATGCAGTCGGCTTCTAACCGGAGACCTGATCTGTCTCTCACTACAGGCCACAATGCAGTCAGCTTCTAACCGGAGACCTGATCTGTCCCTCACTACAGACCACAATGCAGTCGGCTTCTAACCGGACACCTGATCTGTCCCTCACTACAGGCCGCAATGCAGTCGGCTTCTAACCGGAGACCTGATCTGTCTCTCACTACAGGCCACAATGCAGTCAGCTTCTAACCGGAGACCTGATCTGTCCCTCACTACAGGCCACAATGCAGTCAGCTTCTAACCGGAGACCTGATCTGTCCCTCACTAGAGGCCGCAAAGCAGTCAGCTTCTAACCGGAGACCTGATCTGTCCCTCGCTACAGGCCGCAATGCAGTCAGCTTCTAACCGGAGACCTGATCTGTCACTCACTACAGGCCGCAATGCAGTCAGCTTCTAACCAGAGACCTGATCGGTCACTCACTACAGGCCGCAATGCAGTCAGCTTCTAACCGGAGACCTGATCTGTCCCTCACTACAGGCCGCTATGCAGTCAGCTTCTAACCGGAGACCTGATCTGTCACTCACTACAGACCACAATGCAGTCAGCTTCTAACCGGACACCTGATCTGTCCCTCACCACAGGCCACAATGCAGTCGGCTTCTAACTGGAGACCTGACCTGTCCCTCACTACAGGCCGCAATGCAGTCGGCTTCTAACCGGAGACCTGATCTGTCTCTCACTACAGGCCACAATGCAGTCAGCTTCTAACCGGAGACCTGATCTGTCCCTCACTACAGACCACAATGCAGTCGGCTTCTAACCGGACACCTGATCTGTCCCTCACTACAGGCCGCAATGCAGTCGGCTTCTAACCGGAGACCTGATCTGTCTCTCACTACAGGCCACAATGCAGTCAGCTTCTAACCGGAGACCTGATCTGTCCCTCACTACAGGCCACAATGCAGTCAGCTTCTAACCGGAGACCTGATCTGTCCCTCACTAGAGGCCGCAAAGCAGTCAGCTTCTAACCGGAGACCTGATCTGTCCCTCGCTACAGGCCGCAATGCAGTCAGCTTCTAACCGGAGACCTGATCTGTCACTCACTACAGGCCGCAATGCAGTCAGCTTCTAACTGGAGACCTGACCTGTCCCTCACTACAGGCCGCAATGCAGTCGGCTTCTAACCGGAGACCTGATCTGTCTCTCACTACAGGCCACAATGCAGTCAGCTTCTAACCGGAGACCTGATCTGTCCCTCACTACAGACCACAATGCAGTCGGCTTCTAACCGGACACCTGATCTGTCCCTCACTACAGGCCGCAATGCAGTCGGCTTCTAACCGGAGACCTGACCTGTCCCTCACTACAGGCCGCAATGCAGTCGGCTTCTAACCGGAGACCTGATCTGTCTCTCACTACAGGCCACAATGCAGTCAGCTTCTAACCGGAGACCTGATCTGTCCCTCACTACAGACCACAATGCAGTCGGCTTCTAACCGGACACCTGATCTGTCCCTCACTACAGGCCGCAATGCAGTCGGCTTCTAACCGGAGACCTGATCTGTCTCTCACTACAGGCCACAATGCAGTCAGCTTCTAACCGGAGACCTGATCTGTCCCTCATTACAGACCACAATGCAGTCAGCTTCTAACCGGACACCTGATCTGTCCCTCACTACAGGCCGCAATGCAGTCGGCTTCTAACCGGAGACCTGATCTGTCCCTCACTACAGGCCGCAATGCAGTCGGCTTCTAATCGGAGACCTGATCTGTCTATCACTACAGGCCGCAATGCAGTCAGCTTCTAACCAGAGACCTGATCTGTCACTCACTACAGGCCGCAATGCAGTCAGCTTCTAACCGGAGACCTGATCTGTCACTCACTACTGGCCGCTATGCAGTCAGCTTCTAACCGGAGACCTGACCTGTCCTTCACTACAGGCCGCAATGCAGTTGGCTTCTAACCGGATTCCTGATCTGTCTCTCACTACAGGCCGCAATGCAGTCAGCTTCTAACTGGAGACCTGATCTGTCACTCACTACAGACCACAATGCAGTCAGCTTCTAACCGGAGACCTGATCTGTCCCTCACTACAGGCCGCAAAGCAGTCAGCTTCTAACCGGAGACCTGATCTGTCACTCACTACAGGCGGCAATGCAGTCAGCTTCTAACCGGAGACCTGATCTGTCACTCACTACAGGCCGCAATGCAGTCAGCTTCTAACCGGAGACCTGATCTGTCACTCACTACAGGCCGCAATGCAGTCAGCTTCTAACCGGAGACCTGATCTGTCACTCACTACAGGCCGCAATGCAGTCGGCTTCTAATCGGAGACCTGATCTGTCTCTCACTACAGGCTGCAAAGGAGTCAGCTTCTAACCGGAGACCTGATCTGTCACTCACTACAGGCCGCAATGCAGTCAGCTTCTAACCGGAGACCTGATCTGTCACTCACTACAGGCCACAATGCAGTCAGCTTCTAACTGGAGACCTGATCTGTCCCTCACTACAGACCACAATGCAGTCAGCTTCTAACCGGAGACCTGATCTGTCCCTCACTACAGACCACAATGCAGTCGGCTTCTAACCGGAGACCTGATCTGTCCCTCACTACAGGCCGCAATGCAGTCGGCTTCTAATCGGAGACCTGATCTGTCTCTCACTACAGGCCGCAATGCAGTCAGCTTCTAACCGGAGACCTGATCTGTCCCTCACTACAGGCCGCAATGCAGTCAGCTTCTAACCGGAGACCTGATCTGTCTCTCACTACAGGCCGCAATGCAGTCAGCTTCTAACAGAGACCTGATCTGTCCCTCACTACAGGCCGCAATGCAGTCAGCTTCTAACCGGAGACTTGATCTGTCCCTCAGTACAGACCACAATGCAGTCGGCTTCTAACCATACACACTACTACCAGCAGATCTCCCACTCACCTGTACACACTACTACCAGCAGATCATCCACTCCCCTGTACACACTACTACCAGCAGATCTCCCACTCACCTGTACACACTACTACCAGCAGATCTCCCACTCTCCTGTACACACTACTACCAGCAGATTTCCCACTCCCCTGTACACACACTACTACCAGCAGATCTCCCACTTCCCTGTACACACTACTACCAGCAGATCTCCCACTCACCCGTACACATTACTACCTGCAGATCTCCCACTCCCCTGTACACACACTACTACCAGCAGATCTCCCACTCCCCTGTACACACACTACTACCAGCAGATCTCCCACTCCCCTGTACACACACTACTACCAGCAGATCTCCCACTCCCCTGTACACACTACTACCAGCAGATCTCCCACTCCCCTGTACACACTACTACCAGCAGATCTCCCACTCACCTGTACACACTACTACCAGCAGATCTCCCACTCCCCTGTACACACATTACTACCTGCAGATCTCCCACTCCCCTGTACACACACTACTACCAGCAGATCTCCCACTCGCCTGTACACACTACTACCAGCAGATCTCCCACTCCCCTGTACACACTACTACCAGCAGATCTCCCACTCCCCTGTACACACACTACTACCAGCAGATCTCCCACTCCCCTGTACACACTACTACCAGCAGATCTCCCACTCACCTGTACACACACTACTACCAGCAGATCTCCCACTCCCCTGTACACACTACTACCAGCAGATCTCCCACTCCCCTGTACACATTACTACCTGCAGATCTCCCACTCACCCGTACACATTACTACCAGCAGATCTCCCACTCCCCTGTACACACTACTACCAGCAGATCTCCCACTCCCCTGTACACACACTACTACCAGCAGATCTCCCACTCCCCTGTACACACTACTACCAGCAGATCTCCCACTCCCCTGTACACACTACTACCAGCAGATCTCCCACTCGCCTGTACACACTACTACCAGCAGATCTCCCACTCCCCTGTACACACACTACTACCAGCAGATCTCCCACTCCCCTGTACACACTACTACCAGCAGATCTCCCACTCACCCGTACACACTACTACCAGCAGATCTCCCACTCTCCTGTACACACTACTACCAGCAGATTTCCCACTCCCCTGTACACACACTACTACCAGCAGATCTCCCACTCCCCTGTACACACTACTACCAGCAGATCTCCCACTCACCCGTACACATTACTACCTGCAGATCTCCCACTCCCCTGTACACACACTACTACCAGCAGATCTCCCACTCCCCTGTACACACACTACTACCAGCAGATCTCCCACTCCCCTGTACACACACTACTACCAGCAGATCTCCCACTCACCCGTACACATTACTACCAGCAGATCTCCCACTCCCCTGTACACACTACTACCAGCAGATCTCCCACTCCCCTGTACACACACTACTACCAGCAGATCTCCCACTCCCCTGTACACACTACTACCAGCAGATCTCCCACTCCCCTGTACACACTACTACCAGCAGATCTCCCACTCGCCTGTACACACTACTACCAGCAGATCTCCCACTCCCCTGTACACACACTACTACCAGCAGATCTCCCACTCCCCTGTACACACTACTACCAGCAGATCTCCCACTCACCCGTACACATTACTACCTGCAGATCTCCCACTCGCCTGTACACACTACTACCAGCAGATCTCCCACTCCCCTGTACACACACTACTACCAGCAGATCTCCCACTCCCCTGTACACACACTACTACCAGCAGATCTCCCACTCACCCGTACACACTAGTACCAGCAGATCTCCCACTCCCCTGTACACATTACTACCAGCAGATCTCCCATTCGCCTGTACACACTACTACCAGCAGATCTCCCACTCACCCGTACACACTACTACCAGCAGATCTCCCACTCCCCTGTACACACACTACTACCAGCAGATCTCCCACTCGCCTGTACACACTACTACCAGCAGATCTCCCACTCCCCTGTACACACATTACTACCAGCAGATCTCCCACTCACCCGTACACATTACTACCTGCAGATCTCCCACTCGCCTGTACACACTACTACCAGCAGATCTCCCACTCACCCGTACACACTACTACCAGCAGATCTCCCACTCCCCTGTACACACACTACTACCAGCAGATCTCCCACTCACCTGTACACACTACTACCAGCAGATCTCCCACTCTCCTGTACACACATTACTACCAGCAGATCTCCCACTCCCCTGTACACACATTACTACCTGCAGATCTCCCACTCCCCTGTACACACACTACTACCAGCAGATCTCCCACTCCCCTGTACACACTACTACCAGCAGATCTCCCACTCCCCTGTACACACACTACTACCAGCAGATCTCCCACTCCCCTGTACACACTACTACCAGCAGATCTCCCACTCCCCTGTACACACTACTACCAGCAGATCTCCCACTCACCTGTACACACTACTACCAGCAGATCTCCCACTCCCCTGTACACACATTACTACCTGCAGATCTCCCACTCCCCTGTACACACACTACTACCAGCAGATCTCCCACTCGCCTGTACACACTACTACCAGCAGATCTCCCACTCCCCTGTACACACTACTACCAGCAGATCTCCCACTCCCCTGTACACACACTACTACCAGCAGATCTCCCACTCCCCTGTACACACTACTACCAGCAGATCTCCCACTCACCTGTACACACACTACTACCAGCAGATCTCCCACTCCCCTGTACACACTACTACCAGCAGATCTCCCACTCCCCTGTACACATTACTACCTGCAGATCTCCCACTCATCCGTACACACTACTACCAGCAGATCTCCACATAACGGATCCCACCCGTTACTGGAGCCCTTGTCTGGGCCTGGAACTATTATTTAAAGAACCCCAGAGACTGTGGACATTTTTCCCTGCTTGGACTCTGCTTTGGGCCGAGTTGTATGACATTCTCAGCCCATACACTGGCTTATAGGACTGTGTTGAGCCCTAGTCGTACCATAAAGGACTTGTAAATAGACATTATGCGAATGGGGGAACGGAGATGCCCAGAGTTGCCCTGTGTAATGAGTATTTACTGTGGTGTCATTTATATAGTGTATTTGAGGGCTTACACATTCACCGACTACGAGTCGAAGGTTCCCGGCTTGGTGTTCGACATCGAGTCGAACACGAAGAGTCGAGGGCAGTGAGTCAACGTCGGATTGGTTGAATCCCTGTGCAGTAGGTTTAGAGGTCTCCCATAGACCAAACATGGGGAAAAGTAGGCGGCTCGGGGATTGGTTGACCAGCCGGCTCACTGTACGCCTTGATTGGCCAGGGTTGAAGCCGAATATTCAAACTAGTCGAGAACGTACTTCAACCCCTGGCCATTGTCCCTCGAATGTGTTTTCCCACCCCTCAAGTCTCTGTGTCTTTTGTCTAGGATTAATCTGAGCTAAGTTTCCTGTATCGTCGACCTCCTGCTGCCAGCTTCCTGCGACTCAACTTCGGATGCTGTCAGGTGGCGATGTGGACTCTTCCCTTTTTCACCAATGTTCTTGCGACTGTTCGATTTGAGCTGCAGCGTGCTCGAGTCTGCTTAGTGACCGCTACCTTGGTTCCTGCAAACATTTTCCCTGTTATCCGTTCGACTGGGAGTAGAGGCCTCACTCTCTATTGCCCGGAGCTCCAGCCTGCAACTCGTCGACTGCTCCTGAGCCTTGTCGACCCCTCGTCGACTGGCATAATTCGACACGGAGTTGACTACATCGGGGTTCGACACTTCTGCGAGTCGACAGCCAGACCGTCCATCTGTTCGACCGGTGCATCCGACAGCGCCAGTCCGGCGTTGAGAGGGAGAGACCCAGGAACGACGGCGGAAGGCGACGCGGTCCCTTCTAGCTCCCACAGCAGCACTGAGCAGACCCGGGCTCTTCATCTCCACTAGACAATGAGATGATGGCAAAGTGCTCTGCAGTAATGCAAGATACCCGCCTCTACAGGGCATACCCTGGCAAAGTGCTCTGCAGTAATACAAGATACCCGCCTCTACAGGGCATACCCTGGCCTAGTGCTCTGCAATAGTACAAGATACCCGCCTCTACAGGACATACCCCGGCCTAGTGCTCTGCAGTAATACAAGATACCCGCCTCTACAGGGCAAACCCCGGCCTACTGCTCTGCAGTAATACAAGATACCCGCCTCTACAGGGCATACCCCGGCCTAGTGCTCTGCAGTAATACAAGATACCCGCCTCTACAGGGCAAACCCCGGCCTACTGCTCTGCAGTAATACAAGATACCCGCGTCTACAGGGCATACCCCGGCCTATTGCTCTGCAGTAATACAAGATACCCGTCTCTACAGGGCATACCATGGCAAAGTGCTCTGCAGTAATGCAAGATATCCGCCTCTACAGGGCATACCCCAGCAAAGTGCTCTGCAGTAATACAAGATACCCGCCTCTACAGGGCAAACCCCGGCCTATTGCTCTGCAGTAATACAAGATACCCGCCTCTACAGGACATACCCCGGCAAAGTGCTCTGCAGTAATACAAGATACCCACCTCTACAGGGCATACCCTGGCAAAGTGCTCTGCAGTAATACAAGATACCCACCTCTACAGGGCATACCCCGGCAAAGTGCTCTGCAGTAATGCAAGATAACCACCTCTACAGGGCATACCCCGGCAGAGTGCTCTGCAGTAATACAAGATACTCTCCTCTACAGGACATACCCTGGCAAAGTGCTCTGCAGTAATAAAAGAAACCCGCCTCTACAGGGCATACCCCAGCCTAGTGCTCTGCAGCAATACAAGATACCCGCCTCTACAGGGCAAACCCCAGCCTATTGCTCTGCAGTAATACAAGATACCCGCCTCTACAGGGCATACCCTGGCAAAGTGCTCTGCAGTAATACAAGATACCCACCTCTACAGGGCATACCCTGGCAAAGTGCTCTGCAGTAATGCAAGATACCCACCTCTACAGGGCATACCCCGGCAAAGTGCTCTGTAGTAATACTAGATACCCACCTCTACAGGGCATACCCCGGCAAAGTGCTCTGCAGTAATACAAGATACCCACCTCTACAGGACATACCCCGGCAAAGTGCTCTGCAGTAATACAAGATACCCTCCTCTACAGGGCATACCCCGGCAAAGTGCTCTGCAGTAATACAAGATACCCGCCTCTACAGGGCAAACCCCGGCCTACTGCTCTGCAGTAATACAAGATACCCGCCTCTACAGGGCATACCCCGGCCTATTGCTCTGCAGTAATACAAGATACCCGTCTCTACAGGGCATACCCTGGCAAAGTGCTCTGCAGTAATGCAAGATACCCGCCTCTACAGGGCATACCCCAGCAAAGTGCTCTGCAGTAATACAAGATACCCGCCTCTACAGGGCAAACCCCGGCCTATTGCTCTGCAGTAATACAAGATACCCGCCTCTACAGGACATACCCCGGCAAAGTGCTCTGCAGTAATACAAGATACCCACCTCTACAGGGCATACCCTGGCAAAGTGCTCTGCAGTAATACAAGATACCCACCTCTACAGGGCATACCCCGGCAAAGTGCTCTGCAGTAATGCAAGATAACCACCTCTACAGGGCATACCCCGGCAGAGTGCTCTGCAGTAATACAAGATACTCTCCTCTACAGGACATACCCTGGCAAAGTGCTCTGCAGTAATACAAGAAACCCGCCTCTACAGGGCATACCCCAGCCTAGTGCTCTGCAGCAATACAAGATACCCGCCTCTACAGGGCAAACCCCAGCCTATTGCTCTGCAGTAATACAAGATACCCGCCTCTACAGGGCATACCCTGGCAAAGTGCTCTGCAGTAATACAAGATCCCCACCTCTACAGGGCATACCCTGGCAAAGTGCTCTGCAGTAATGCAAGATACCCACCTCTACAGGGCATACCCCGGCAAAGTGCTCTGTAGTAATACAAGATACCCACCTCTACAGGGCATACCCCGGCAAAGTGCTCTGCAGTAATACAAGATACCCACCTCTACAGGACATACCCCGGCAAAGTGCTCTGCAGTAATACAAGATACCCTCCTCTACAGGGCATACCCCGGCAAAGTGCTCTGCAGTAATACAAGATACCCGCCTCTACAGGGCATACCCCGGCAAAGTGCTCTGTAGTAATACAAGATACTCGCCTCTACAGGACATACCCTGGCAGAGTGCTCTGCAGTAATACAAGATACCCGCCTCTACAGGGCATACCCCGGCAAAGTGATCTGTAGTAATACAAGATACCCCCCTCTAGAGGGCATACCCCGGCAGAGTGCTCTGCAGTAATACAAGATACCCGCCTCTACAGGGCATACCCTGGCAAAGTGCTCTGCAGTAATACAAGATACCCGCCTCTACAGGGCATACCCCGGCAAAGTGCTCTGCAGTAATACAAGATACCCACCTCTACAGGACATACCCTGGCAGAGTGTTCTGCAGTAATACAAGATACTCGCCTTTACAGGGCATACCCTGGCAAAGTGCTCTGTAGTAATACAAGATACCTGCCTCTACAGGACATACCCTGGCAAAGTGCTCTGCAGTAATACAAGATACCCCCCTCTACAGGGCATACCCCGGCAGAGTGCTCTGTAGTAATACAAGATACCCCCCTCTACAGGACATACCCCGGCAGAGTGCTCTGCAGTTATACAAGATACCCCCCTCTACAGGGCATACCCCGGCAGAGTGCTCTGCAGTTATAAAAGATACCCACCTCTACAGGGCATACCCCGGCAAAGTGCTCTGCAGTAATACAAGATACTCGCCTCTACAAGGCATACCCCGGCAAAGTGCTCTGCAGTAATACAAGATACCCGCCTCTACAGGGCATACCCCGGCAAAGTGCTCTGCAGTAATACAAGATACTCGCCTCTACAGGACATACCCCGGCAAAGTGCTCTGTAGTAATACAAGATACCCCCCTCTACAGGACATACCCCGGCAAACTGCTCTGTAGTAATACAAGATACCCCCCTCTACAGGACATACCCCGGCAAAGTGCTCTGTAGTAATACAAGATACTCGCCTCTACAGGGCATACCCCGGCAAAGTGCTCTGCAGTAATACAAGATACCCGCCTCTACAGGACATACCCCGGCAAAGTGCTCTGCAGTAATACAAGATACCCACCTCTACAGGACATACCTCGGCAAAGTGCTCTGCAGTAATACAATAAACCCGCCTCTACAGGGCATACCCCGGCAAAGTGCTCTGCAGTAATACAAGATACCCGCCTCTACAGGGCATACCCCGGCAAAGTGCTCTGTAGTAATACAAGATACTCGCCTCTACAGGACATACCCTGGCAGAGTGCTCTGCAGTAATACAAGATACCCGCCTCTACAGGGCATACCCCGGCAAAGTGCTCTGTAGTAATACAAGATACCCCCCTCTACAGGGCATACCCCGGCAGAGTGCTCTGCAGTAATACAAGATACCCGCCTCTACAGGGCATACCCTGGCAAAGTGCTCTGCAGTAATACAAGATACCCGCCTCTACAGGGCATACCCCGGCAAAGTGCTCTGCAGTAATACAAGATACCCACCTCTACAGGACATACCCTGGCAGAGTGCTCTGCAGTAATACAAGATACCCGCCTTTACAGGGCATACCCTGGCAAAGTGCTCTGTAGTAATACAAGATACCCGCCTCTACAGGACATACCCTGGCAAAGTGCTCTGCAGTAATACAAGATACCCCCCTCTACAGGGCATACCCCGGCAGAGTGCTCTGTAGTAATACAAGATACCCCCCTCTACAGGACATACCCCGGCAGAGTGCTCTACAGTTATACAAGATACTCGCCTCTACAGGGCATACCCCGGCAAAGTGCTCTGCAGTAATACAAGATACTCGCCTCTACAAGGCATACCCCGGCAAAGTGCTCTGCAGTAATACAAGATACCCGCCTCTACAGGGCATACCCCGGCAAAGTGCTCTGCAGTAATACAAGATACTCGCCTCTACAGGACATACCCCGGCAAAGTGCTCTGTAGTAATACAAGATACCCCCCTCTACAGGACATACCCCGGCAAACTGCTCTGTAGTAATACAAGATACCCCCCTCTACAGGACATACCCCGGCAAAGTGCTCTGTAGTAATACAAGATACTCGCCTCTACAGGGCATACCCTGGCAAAGTGCTCTGCAGTTATACAAGATACTCGCCTCTACAGGGCATACCCCGGCAAAGTGCTCTGCAGTAATACAAGATACCCGCCTCTATAGGACATACCCGGGCAAGGTGCTCTGTAGTAATACAAGATACCCACCTCTACAGGACATACCTCGGCAAAGTGCTCTGCAGTAATACAAGATACTCGCCTCTACAGGACATACCCCGGCAAAGTGCTCTGCAGTAATACAAGATACCCGCCTCTACAGGACATACCTCGGCAAAGTGCTCTGCAGTAATACAATAAACCCGCCTCTACAGGGCATACCCCGGCAAAGTGCTCTGCAGTAATACAAGATACCCGCCTCTACAGGACATACCCCGGCAAGGTGCTCTGTAGTAATACAAGATACCCGCCTCTACAGGACATACCTCGGCAAAGTGCTCTGCAGTAATACAAGATACCCGCCTCTACAGGACATACCCCGGCAAGGTGCTCTGTAGTAATACAAGATACCCCCCTCTACAGGACATACCTCGGCAAAGTGCTCTGCAGTAATACAAGATACCCGCCTCTACAGGACATACCCCGGCATAGTGCTCTGTAGTAATACAAGATACCCGCCTCTACAGGGCATACCCCGGCAAAGTGCTCTGTAGTAATACAAGATACCCCCCTCTACAGGACATACCTCGGCAAAGTGCTCTGCAGTAATACAAGATACCCGCCTCTACAGGACATACCTCGGCAAAGTGCTCTGCAGTAATACAAGATACCCGCCTCTACAGGACATACCCCGGCAAAGTGCTCTGTAGTAATACAAGATACCCTCCTCTACAGGACATACCCCGGCAGAGTGCTCTGTAGTAATACAAGATACCCGCCTCTACAGGGCATACCCCGGCAAAGTGCTCTGTAGTAATACAAGATACCCCCCTCTACAGGACATACCTCGGCAAAGTGCTCTGTAGTAATACAAGATACCCCCCTCTACAGGACATACCTCGGCAAAGTGCTCTGCAGTAATACAAGATACCCGCCTCTACAGGACATACCCCGGCAAAGTGCTCTGCAGTAATACAAGATACCCGCCTCTACAGGGCATACCCCGGCAAAGTGCTCTGCAGTAATACAAGATACCCGCCTCTACAGGACATACCCCGGCAAGGTGCTCTGTAGTAATACAAGATACCCACCTCTACAGGACATACCTCGGCAAAGTGCTCTGCAGTAATACAAGATACTCGCCTCTACAGGACATACCCTGGCAAAGTGCTCTGCAGTAATACAAGATACCCCCCTCTACAGGGCATACCCCGGCAAAGTGCTCTGCAGTAATACAATAAACCCGCCTCTACAGGGCATACCCCGGCAAAGTGCTCTGCAGCAAAGTAGAAACACAAGATACCCGTACAGGGCAGGCAATGGCAAAGAGCTCTGCAGCAACTGAAGGTAACAAACAGGAACACAAGATGGACTGGTGTAGGAGACAAATGGGAGATATTGTGTAGGAATAAACACTTGTAACCCTAGCGCTAGTACCACAGATATGTATAAAAGTAGGGCTGCAACTAACGATTATTTTTTCGATTAATCGGATAAAAAAAAAATATGCTAATTTTTCATTATTTAAACTGATTTAATGAACAGTGTTAAAAACAAACAGCAGAATAAAAACTTTACACATTAACATGTCATTGTTATTATTTTACTATGCGGTCTATGCACCTCTTTCTCCCCCTTGCACCTCTATTTCTCCCCCCTTGTACTTCTCTCTCTCTCCCTTGTGCCTCTATTTCTCCCCCCTTGTACTTCTCTCTCTCTCTCTCCCCCTTGTGCCTCTCTCTCTCCCCCTTGTGCCTCTTTCTCCCCCATGTACTTCTCTCTCTCTCCCTTGTGCCTCTATTTCTCCCCCCTTGTACTTCTCTCTCTCTCTCTCCCCCTTGTGCCTCTCTCTCTCTCCCTTGTGCCTCTATTTCTCCCCCCTTGTACTTCTCTCTCTCTCTCTCCCCCTTGTGCCTCTCTCTCTCTCCCTTGTGCCTCTTTCTCCCCCATGTACTTCTCTCTCTCTCTCCCTTGTGCCTCTTTCTCCCCCATGTACTGCTCTCTCTCCCCCTTGTGCTTCTTTCTCCCCCATGTACTTCTCTCTCTCTCTCCCTTGTGCCTCTTTCTCCCCCATGTACTTCTCTCTCTCTCCCCCTTGTGCCTCTTTCTCCCCCATGTACTTCTCTCTCTCTCCCCCTTGTGCCTTATTCTCCCCCCCTTGTACTTTTCTCTCTTCCCCTTGTGCCTCTCTTTCTCCCCCATGTACTTCTCTCTCTCTCCCCCTTGTGCCTCTTTCTCCCCCATGTACTTCTCTCTCTCTCCCCCTTGTGCCTCTTTCTCCCCCATGTACTTCTCTCTCTCTCCCTTGTGCCTCTTTCTCCCCCATGTACTTCTCTCTCTCTCTCCCTTGTGCCTCTTTCTCCCCCATGTACTTCTCTCTCTCTCCCTTGTGCCTCTTTCTCCCCCATGTACTTCTCTCTCTCTCCCCCTTGTGCCTCTTTCTCCCCCCCTTGTACTTCTCTCTCTCCCCCTTGTGCCTCTTTCTCCCCCATGTACTTCTCTCTCTCTCCCTTGTGCCTCTTTCTCCCCCATGTACTTCTCTCTCTCTCTCCCTTGTGCCTCTTTCTCCCCCATGTACTTCTCTCTCTCTCCCTTGTGCCTCTTTCTCCCCCATGTACTTCTCTCTCTCTCCCCCTTGTGCCTCTTTCTCCCCCCCTTGTACTTCTCTCTCTCCCCCTTGTGCCTCTTTCACCCCCATGTACTTCTCTCTCCCCCTTGTGCCTCTCTCTCTCTCTCCCCCTTGTGCCACTCTCTCTCTCCCCCTTGTGCCCCTCTCTCCCCCTTGTGCCTATCTCTCTCTCTCCCCCTTGTGCCTCTCTCTCTCTCCCCCTTGTGCCCCTCTCTCCCCCTTGTGCCACTCTCTCTCTCCCCCTTGTGCCTATCTCTCTCTCTCCCCCTTGTGCCACTCTCTCTCTCCCCCTTGTGCCTCTCTCTCTCTCTCCCCCTTGTGCCTATCTCTCTCTCTCCCCCTTGTGCCTCTCTCTCTCTCCCCCTTGTGCCCCTCTCTCCCCCTTGTGCCACTCTCTCTCTCCCCCTTGTGCCTATCTCTCTCTCTCCCCCTTGTGCCACTCTCTCTCTCCCCCTTGTGCCTCTCTCTCTCTCTCCCCCTTGTGCCTCTCTCTCTCTCCCCCTTGTGCCCCTCTCTCCCCCTTGTGCCCCTCTCTCCCCCTTGTGCCTATCTCTCTCTCTCCCCCTTGTGCCTCTCTCTCTCTCCCCCTTGTGCCCCTCTCTCCCCCTTGTGCCACTCTCTCTCTCCCCCTTGTGCCTATCTCTCTCTCTCCCCCTTGTGCCTCTCTCTCTCTCCCCCTTGTGCCTCTCTCTCTCTCTCCCCCTTGTGCCTCTCTCTCTCTCCCCCTTGTGCCTCTCTCTCTCTCCCCCATACCTCTTTTTCATACTTTTCCGCACTGATGACATCCGGGACACAACCACGCAAAACACGGAGACGCCGCATGAAGTGTGCAGGGGTTTTCTTCCTCAGTCTGGGCGCCAGTTTTAAACTGGCCTCAGAACAGAGGAAGAAAATACTTGCACGCTCCACTCGGCGTCTCCGCGTTTGGCGTGGTTGTGTCCCGGATGTCATCAGTGCAGTAAGAAGACAGCATCCGGCGGCTGTGGGGCTGCTGGGCGGCACAACTAATCGCTGCACAACGAATCGATAATGAGAATCGTTGGCAACGATTCTCATTATGGATTTTTATCGATTTTATCGATTAGTTGTTGCAGCCCTATATAAAAGTACATTAATACACCAATATATATCAACAACACAAAAACCAATAAATCTGTATGACCTGGTCTTTAATTCCTTTAAAGTCTTTCACCTTTTGTTGCTGCTGAACTCTTAAAGGCCTCCGGTAAGAAAGTCCTCGTGGAACATGTACAAAATACACAGAAAAAGAGACGCGCAAATGATCTGAGTGTAGACTGTTTCATTGCTCCACCAAGTGAATCTCTTACATGTCCTTCACAGTGAGTAATCACCTCTCAACATATGGATGTCTCAGAACTCCACTTCTGATTAGGTAAAACCAGCCTCCAGTATAAGCACCGTCACTGGATCACGAGTCGCAGAACTGGAATATTTAGTTAGGGCTTGTTGATCCAGGGAGAAGTCTGATTGCCATTTGGAGTCGGATGCCTTCTTTTGGGTCAGCGATGGTAAACAGGAATAGGAAAAGGGTTGAACTGGATGGACGCAAGTCTTTTTTCAACCTAAATTACTATGTAACTATGTAACTATGTAATACCGGGCAGTAGAGAGTGAGGCCTTGACTCCCGGGCTACAACAAACAGGGAAAGTGTTGCAGGATCGTTGGTAGTGGTCGCCAAGCAGATTCGAGCACGCTGTAGCCCGAGTCGAAGGATCACAGGAACTGAATGAAGAAGGAAGAGTCCACGTTGCTGCCTGACAGCATCCGAAGTTGGGCTGCGGGATGCTGGCAGCAGACGGTCGAACGATGCAGGATACTCAGCTCAGATGGGTGTCAGAGTGGCCACTTTAATACCATAAGGACACCAGGACTCTTGTTCACTCCAAAAGTTATACTCAAGTTTATTGGACCAAAACCACATCTATTTATACAAGTAACTTGCATTGAAACACATGGGGAAACCAGATACATTGGGGACATAATCCAGTCACAACACAGGAGACAAAAAACCAACAGCAGATGGTCTAACAAATACAATGACTCAGATGTGATTACATTTCAAATACAAAAGGGTTGATGAACTCAGACAATGGACACAAAGACTTGAGGGGCTTGAATGAATTACCACACGGCAGGGGGTCTTACTACAGTTCACAACCATACAATGGCTTAATTAACACCCAGCAGGGGGTCTTACTACAATACAACATAGGCAATGGCTGGAGTGGCTACAATACACATCTTAGGGACAGTGGCCCAAGGTTGGAGCCTTTGTTTGACTACTTTGAATGCCCTGCTCCAACCTTGACCAATCCCTGAGCTGCCTACGGTTCCCCAGCTTAGGCTATGGAAGATATTTGCATGTCTATTCCAGGGATTTGAGTGACCCAGCTTTTGCCTCTTGTCCCCTGCTGGTGAACGTTCGATCCAATGGCGACGATCGCACACCGCGCTGGCACCCTCTGACTGGTAGTCGGTGAGTGTGTAAGCCCTCGACCACAACAATACGTTAAACATAGACTATTTGGCAGTACATTAAACAGTCTATGAACACAGGTTTTTAGCCAGTCTCTTATGTACGAATGCGAGCGTTCGACTCGCCTAGCACAGGGCAGTTCCGTGCACAAAGTCCCATTTGCCCCAACTGCCTTTTCACATAAGGACTTGACACAGTCTCTTAATCCAGTCTAAGGACTTGCCAGGTTGTACGACTGGGCCCAATGCAGTGTCCAAACGGGGCAAACTGTCCACAGTCTCTGGTGTTCCTTGAATCCCAGTTCCAGGCTCAGACAAGGGCTCCAGTAACGGACTAAGCTCCGTTACAATATATTTATAACTTTTGTTTGTATGTGATTCTTGGCCCCAAAAACGGGTCCCTCGCGGCATTTGATGACCCCCGGAAGTCCTAGGAATCCATATGCGTTCCAAATCTTGGTGGCACTTATTCTGTTTTACTGATTGACTTATCTGGATAGATGCCCTTCATACAATGAGTAGTCAGGTGAATCTACAGTTTAGATCTCTGCGTTTCATCTGTTGTAGTAAACTCCTAAACATTTCAGGCCACAATCTCAAAAAGACTAGTGTACCTTATGAGCCAATTAGGTCTACTAAAGCAAACTGTTTTGTTGATGAAGTGTGACATGCAGGCAGACTGCAGAGTAAACACACACACATTAATAATATATATATATATATATATATATACACTCATTAATAATAATAATAATAATATATATATACACACACATTAATAATATATATACACACACATTAATTATATATATATATATATATATATATATATATATATATATATATACACGCACTAATATATATATATATATATACTAGCAACATGGGATGGCGTTGCCCGTCATGTTATGACCATTGGGCGCACGTGTTTGAAATGCAGACACACTGATAAACATAGACATATGCAACACACAGGCAGACACATACCATACATCCCAAGTGTCCCTCTTTAGGAGGGACAGACCCTCTTTGAGGGCCAAATCCCTCTGTCCCTCTTTCCCACCCTGTTGTCCCTCTTTTTAGGAGGTCAGACTGTGTGCAGGGCCGGCTCCACCTATAGGCGAGGTAGGCGCCGGCCTAGGGCGCACACGTACTGGGGGCGCGGGCATGCAGCGGAGAAGAGCTGCGCCCACACACACCACGCCAGGAACCACAACACAGTCAGGTCTATGTTGCTACAGCGCTCCCTCATCTGGTCGGATCTTTAGTAATGCAGAGCGCGCTGGGAGTCATGATCTCCCGCCGCGCTCTGCATTACTGAAGAGAAGACTGCGCGGGAGATACAGGTATGTGATGGGGGGCAAGTTGGAGCTGAGGGGGCATAGTGGAGCTGAGGGGGCAAGTTGGAGCAGATGTGGGGCAAAGTGGAGATGATGGGGGCAAGTTGGAGCTGTTAGGGGAAAGCTGGAGCTGAGGGGGCATAGTGGAGCTGGTGGGGGCAAGTTGGAGATGATGGGGGCAAGTTGGAGCTGATGAGGGTCAAAGTGGAGCTGATGAGGGTCAAAGTGGAGCTGAGGGGGGGCAAGTTGGAGCTGAGGGGGGGCAAAGTGGAGCTGGTGGGGCAAGTTGGAGCGGATGGGGGCAAGTTGGAGCTGCTGGGGGCATAGTGGAGCTGGTGGGGGCAAGTTGGAGCAGATGGGGGGCAAAGTGGAGCTGATGGGGGTAAGTTGGAGAGGATGGGGGGCAAAGTGGAGCTGATGGGGGTAAGTTGGAGCTGAGGGGGCAAAGTGGAGCTGGTGGGGGCACGTTGGAGCTGATGGGGGCAAGTTGGAGTTGATAGGGGCAAAGTGGAACTGGTGGGCCAAAGTGAAGCTGATAAGGGGCAAGTTGGAGCTGGTGGGGGGCATCTCTTACAGGCATCTCCAGAACAGGGGCAGAGTGGCTCAGGGGGCAGAGAGAGGACAATCATGAAAAGAGGTTGGGTATAAGTAGGCAGGGTATAAAGGGGTGGGACACAAGGGGCGGAGCGAAATGGGTGGCAAAATTAGGTTTTGCCTAGGGTGGCAAAAATCCTTGCACCAGCCCTGACTGTGTGGTGTGTATTACTTTGCTCTACAGCAATAAACTTCAGTATATGTGTTTATACAGTAGTCTGTGCAAATTAAATACTTTGGTCTTGAACTAAATCATTTATTCAGTTACATAAATAACCAGTAATAGGTCATGAAATAACCTAAAAATTCTTACTAATGCCCCGCCCACCAGCCACGCCCCCAATAATATCACCTAAAACTAACGTGTCCCTCTTTGGCCCTGTGAAATGTTGGGAGGTATGCACATACACACAGTGAGCGGCAGAGACATGCAAAACACATGTACACACAGACACACTGGAGATGCACACATGGACACACATATGTAACAGAGATGTACACACACAGACACGCAACATATATGAGCAGAAACACATGTGCTCATGAGTTGTGTACCCCTCTGGCACTCAAAGGGTTAAGGTATAGAGAGGCATGTCAGAGTTAAATAGCAGTGGGAAGTGTGTTCATACCTGGGAACACTGACTTGTGAAGTCCCTAGAGGGGACTGATGTGGTGCTGATGTGGAGAGACAAATGGGGCAATCTGGGTTAAAAGTGGGTGGGGCTTAATCGCGAGTAGGGGGCGGGGCTTAACATAAATGTGGAAAAGTGTTAGTAATAGGCTGGGGAAGGAGGAGAAGTGGGAGGGGAATGCAAGTTTACAGTGTGAGGGGTTTTAACACACTCCATGAGGGGTAAAACTTGATACAGAACCCTGTGGCAGTCAGTGGGTTAAGTGTGAATCTGATGGCTGTCTGCCCTGTGTCTTGCATGGCAAATGGTGACAGTGAAGAAGTAATTCAGCAATGAGGGTCTACCTGAACCCTTTGAGTGCCATTTTGTTCCCCTGGTGATGCAGCACCGTTCAGTGGCTTTACTACAGGTCCTGCTGAGGCCACTGGGAGTCAAGGTGAGTGACTGTGTGTCAGCCATCTTTCTTTCTGGCTTTGTGTGTGTGTATGGGTGTTTGGTGCTGTGTGAGTGGGGCATGAGTGTGTAATACCTGTGAACTTTTACTTGTGGAGTCCCTCATGTGGTGCTGATGTGGAGAGAGCAATGGGGCAATCTGGGTTAAAAGGGGGCGGGGCTTAATCGCGAGTAGGGGGTGGGGCTTAACATAAATATGGAAAAGTGTAAGTAATAGGCTGGGGAAGGAGGAGAAGTGGGAGGGGAATGCAAGTTTACAGTGTGAGGGGTTTTAACACACTCCATGAGGGGTAAAACTTGATACAGAACCCTGTGGCAGTCAGTGGGTTAAGTGTGAATCTGATGGCTGTCTGTCCTGTGTCTTGCATGGCAAATGATGACAGTGAAGAAGTAATTCAGCAATGAGGGCCTACCTTAACCCTTTGAGTGCCATTTTGTTCCCCTGGTGATGCAGCACCGTTCAGTGGCTTTACTACAGGTCCTGCTGAGGCCACTGGGAGTCAAGGTGAGTGACTGTGTGTCAGCCATCTTTCTTTCTGGCTTTGTGTGTGTGTATGGGTGTTTGGTGCTGTGTGAGTGAGGCATGAGTGTGTAATACCTGTGAACTTTTACTTGTGGAGTCCCTCATGTGGTGCTGATGTGGAGAGAGCAATGGGGCAATCTGGGTTAAAAGGGGGCGGGGCTTAATCACGAGTAGGGGGCGGTGCTTAACATAAATATGGAAAAGTGTTAGTAATAGGCTGGGGAAGGAGGAGAAGTGGGAGAGAAATGCAAGTTTACAGTGTGAGGGGTTTGAACACACTCCCTGAGGGGTAAAACTTGATACACAACCCTGTGGCAGTCAGTGGGTTAAGTGTGAATCTGATGGCTGTCTGTCCTGTGTCTTGCATGGCAAATGATGACAGTGAAGAAATAATTGAGCAATGAGGACCTACCTTAACCCTTTGAGTGCCATTTTGTTCCTCTGGTGCTGCAGTACAGGTCCTGCTGAGGCCTCTGGGAGTCAGGGTGAGTGACTGTGTGTGTGTGTGTCAGCCATATGTATTTCTGGCTTTGTGTGTGTATGTGGTGCTGTGTGTGTGAGTGGGGGCATGTCTGTTTGGTGCTGTGTGAGTGGGGCATGTGTGTGTGTTTGTGTGGTGCTGTGTGAGTGGGGCATGTGTGTGTGGTGGTCTGTGTGTGTGAGTGGGGCATGTGTGTTTGTCTGTGGTGTAGGAGCAAGTGGCGGCCATATTGTTTTTTTCTGACTTTGATAGTGGTGGGCGGGCTACATAGTGGGGGCGGGCCAACTCCCTGCATGACTGAATCACCCAATAGGAGTAGTAACTCCTGCTTTATGCCTCCCCTGGGTGTGTTTTGGCAGGCACAAAGTCTTCTTTTATATATATTATATATATATATATACATACACTAATATATATATATATCTATATATATAAAAGAAGACTTTGTGCCTGCCAAAACACACCCAGGGGAGGCATAAAGCAGGAGTTACTACTCCTATTGGGTGATTCAGTCATGCAGGGAGTTGGCCCGCCCCCACTATGTAGCCCGCCCACCACTATCAAAGTCAGAAAAAAACAATATGGCCGCCACTTGCTCCTACACCACAGACAAACACACATGCCCCACTCACACACACAGACCACCACACACACATGCCCCACTCACACAGCACCACACAAACACACACACATGCCCCACTCACACAGCACCAAACAGACATGCCCCCACTCACACACACAGCACCACATACACACACAAAGCCAGAAATACATATGGCTGACACACACACACACAGTCACTCACCCTGACTCCCAGAGGCCTCAGCAGGACCTGTACTGCAGCACCAGAGGAACAAAATGGCACTCAAAGGGTTAAGGTAGGTCCTCATTGCTCAATTATTTCTTCACTGTCATCATTTGCCATGCAAGACACAGGACAGACAGCCATCAGATTCACACTTAACCCACTGACTGCCACAGGGTTCTGTATCAAGTTTTACCCCTCATGGAGTGTGTTAAAACCCCTCACACTGTAAACTTGCATTCCCCTCCCACTTCTCCTCCTTCCCCAGCCTATTACTTACACTTTTCCATATTTATGTTAAGCCCCACCCCCTACTCGCGATTAAGCCCCGCCCCCTTTTAACCCAGATTGCCCCATTGCTCTCTCCACATCAGCACCACATGAGGGACTCCACAAGTAAAAGTTCACAGGTATTACACACTCATGCCCCACTCACACAGCACCAAACACCCATACACACACACAAAGCCAGAAAGAAAGATGGCTGACACACAGTCACTCACCTTGACTCCCAGTGGCCTCAGCAGGACCTGTAGTAAAGCCACTGAACGGTGCTGCATCACCAGGGGAACAAAATGGCACTCAAAGGGTTCAGGTAGACCCTCATTGCTGAATTACTTCTTCACTGTCACCATTTGCCATGCAAGACACAGGGCAGACAGCCATCAGATTCACACTTAACCCACTGACTGCCACAGGGTTCTGTATCAAGTTTTACCCCTCATGGAGTGTGTTAAAACCCCTCACACTGTAAACTTGCATTCCCCTCCCACTTCTCCTCCTTCCCCAGCCTATTACTAACACTTTTCCACATTTATGTTAAGCCCCGCCCCCTACTCGCGATTAAGCCCCACCCACTTTTAACCCAGATTGCCCCATTTGTCTCTCCACATCAGCACCACATCAGTCCCCTCTAGGGACTTCACAAGTCAGTGTTCCCAGGTATGAACACACTTCCCACTGCTATTTAACTCTGACATGCCTCTCTATACCTTAACCCTTTGAGTGCCAGAGGGGTACACAACTCATGAGCACATGTGTTTCTGCTCATATATGTTGCGTGTCTGTGTGTGTACATCTCTGTTACATATGTGTGTCCATGTGTGCATCTCCAGTGTGTCTGTGTGTACATGTGTTTTGCATGTCTCTGCCGCTCACTGTGTGTATGTGCATACCTCCCAACATTTCACAGGGCCAAAGAGGGACACGTTAGTTTTAGGTGATATTATTGGGGGCGTGGCTGGTGGGCGGGGCATTAGTAAGAATTTTTAGGTTATTTCATGACCTATTACTGGTTATTTATGTAACTGAATAAATGATTTAGTTCAAGACCAAAGTATTTAATTTGCACAGACTACTGTATAAACACATATACTGAAGTTTATTGCTGTAGAGCAAAGTAATACACACCACACAGTCAGGGCTGGTGCAAGGATTTTTGCCACCCTAGGCAAAACCTAATTTTGCCACCCATTTCGCTCCGCCCCTTGTGTCCCACCCCTTTATACCCTGCCTACTTATACCCAACCTCTTTTCATGATTGTCCTCTCTCTGCCCCCTGAGCCACTCTGCCCCTGTTCTGGAGATGCCTGTAAGAGATGCCCCCCACCAGCTCCAACTTGCCCCTTATCAGCTTCACTTTGGCCCACCAGTTCCACTTTGCCCCTATCAACTCCAACTTGCCCCCATCAGCTCCAACGTGCCCCCACCAGCTCCACTTTGCCCCCTCAGCTCCAACTTACCCCCATCAGCTCCACTTTGCCCCCCATCCTCTCCAACTTACCCCCATCAGCTCCACTTTGCCCCCCATCTGCTCCAACTTGCCCCCACCAGCTCCACTATGCCCCCAGCAGCTCCAACTTGCCCCCATCCGCTCCAACTTGCCCCACCAGCTCCACTTTGCCCCCCCTCAGCTCCAACTTGCCCCCCCTCAGCTCCACTTTGACCCTCATCAGCTCCACTTTGACCCTCATCAGCTCCAACTTGCCCCCATCATCTCCAACTTGCCCCCACCAGCTCCACTATGCCCCCTCAGCTCCAGCTTTCCCCTAACAGCTCCAACTTGCCCCCATCATCTCCACTTTGCCCCACATCTGCTCCAACTTGCCCCCTCAGCTCCACTATGCCCCCTCAGCTCCAACTTGCCCCCCATCACATACCTGTATCTCCCGCGCAGTCTTCTCTTCAGTAATGCAGAGCGTGGCGGGAGATCATGACTCCCAGCGCGCTCTGCATTACTAAAGATCCGACCAGATGAGGGAGCGCTGTAGCAACATAGACCTGACTGTGTTGTGGTTCCTGGCGTGGTGTGTGTGGGCGCAGCTCTTCTCCGCTGCATGCCCGCGCCCCCAGTACGTGTGCGCCCTAGGCCGGCGCCTACCTCGCCTATAGGTGGAGCCGGCCCTGCACACAGTCTGACCTCCTAAAAAGAGGGACAACAGGGTGGGAAAGAGGGACAGAGGGATTTGGCCCTCAAAGAGGGTCTGTCCCTCCTAAAGAGGGACACTTGGGATGTATGGTATGTGTCTGCCTGTGTGTTGCATATGTCTATGTTTATCAGTGTGTCTGCATTTCAAACACGTGCGCCCAATGGTCATAACATGACGGGCAACGCCGTCCCATGTTGCTAGTATATATATAGATATGGAGACCAGTTGGGAAGCACCCTCACTTCTCAGAATACCCCCCGGGTGCAGATACTCATAGGGATCAATAGATAAAAGTCAGAAGAACTCACAGGAATATTTTAAAACTTTACTTGAAAGATGTCAACGTTTCAGTGTGTAAAGCACATTTTCATCAGGACCAAGTGAAAACCCCCTCACTCCCTGAACCTTATACAAATATTTCAAACAGAAAACCAACAAAATCCAGTCCTAAATGTCACTGATGACATCATCACGTGTCTCCTTAGTTGGCTGGTCTCCAGCAAGGTTTAAATCACAATGCAAGAATCCCTATTTCCATTATACAGTTTACTAGAGTTCGTTTTCTGTAGAAGAGACCTCTAGTGTTTGTAGTAGAGCATAACACCCCAGTGTTACATTGTGAATCATTTGTGAACTAGTTGAACAGCCCGTTACATGGGCCACAGTGCCTCTGTCAGCCGGTCGCGGGGCAGTCACTCGCAGTAGAGACTACCCGCGCCGCGGCTGATACTGTACCAGCCGCTGCGTGGGCAGTCTCTACTGCGCATGACTGCCGCACGCGCAGCTGTGTCTACTGCGCATGTCGGGCATTACACACAATTTAGCGAATTATTATATAGGATAGGAGGAAATGTGTGAAATCCTATACAAGTAGGAACATAGGCAATCCGAGGGAATCCCGGGTCATGGCAGTTCAGCACTCTGACAGATAGTCATCACATCAGTCCCATTTACAGGCAACAATGCCTCGGCTTACTGTGTTCTGCCAGTTGACTGAATTACGCCTCAGCACCACGGGGAGAACAGAGAAGAGCGAGTTTATTATTTAGTCCTTACCACAGCACTAGAGGACGCCATCACATCGCAACTCACCGGGAATTGTTACATCTGCGTCCTATCACCTACATGGGGCACCTAGTGACTGACAGTAAGTGTAGGAATCCATGATCACCAGGGGAAGCCAGCAATGGTAACCCGCCTAATGGTGACATTTTCACACCCCATATCTAGGAAAAAATAATAAACTAAAAACTAAGCAGAACTGGTCACAGCCTTCCTACCAGAATGAGGAACAAATCTAAACTAGAGCTACACCCCTGCACTATAAAGAACTGCTCCAGCCTACTGGGAAGAGCTGTCACCTCCCCATGGTACCTGTAAGCTATATTGGACGATAGAGAAATACCTATTACATATACACACCAATCAGGGACAATTGTATATTATACACATGATTACACACACACACACACAGATCTACACACATCTATTACATATACACACCAATCAGAGACAATTATATATTATACACATTACACACACTGCTCTATATCCAGTATCACACAGATCTACACACATATCTATTACATATACACACCAATCAGAGGTAATTGTATATTATACACATGATTACACACACACACACTGCTCTATATCCAGTATCACACTGATCTACACACATATCTATTACATATACACACACCAATCAGAGGTAATTGTATATTATACACATGATTACACACACACTGCTCTATATCCAGTATCACACAGATCTACACATATCTATTACATATACACACCAATCAGAGGTAATTGTATATTATACACATGATTACACACACCGCTCTATATCCAGTATCACACTGATCTACACATATCTGTTACATATACACACCAATCAGAGGTAATTGTATATTATACACATGATTACACACACACTGATCTATATCCAGTATCACACTGATCTACACATATCTGTTACATATACACACCAATCAGAGGTAATTGTATATTATACACATGATTACACACACTGCTCTATATCCAGTATCACACTGATCTACACACATATCTATTACATATACACACCAATCAGAGGTAATTGTATATTATACACATGATTACACACACACACTGCTCTATATCCAGTATCACACTGATCTACACATATCTGTTACATATACACACCAATCAGAGGTAATTGTATATTATACACATGATTACACACACACACTGCTCTATATCCAGTATCACACTGATCTACACATATCTGTTACATATACACACCAATCAGAGGTAATTGTATATTATACACATGATTACACACACACACTGCTCTATATCCAGTATCACACAGATCTACACACATATCTATTACATATACACACCAATCAGAGGTAATTGTATATTATACACATGATTACACACACACTGCTCTATATCCAGTATCACACAGATCTACACACATATATATTACATATACACACCAATCAGAGGTAATTGTATATTATACACATGATTACACACACACTGCTCTATATCCAGTATCACACAGATCTACACACATATATATTACATATACACACCAATCAGAGGTAATTGTATATTATACACATGATTACACACACACTGCTCTATATCCAGTATCACACAGATCTACACACATATATATTACATATACACACCAATCAGAGATAATTGTATATTATACACATGATTACACACACACACTGCTCTATATCCGGTATCACACAGATCTACACATATCTATTACATATACACACCAATCAGAGGTAATTGTATATTATACACATGATTACACACACACACTGCTCTATATCCAGTATCACACAGATCTACACATATCTATTACATATACACACCAATCAGAGGTAATTGTATATTATACACATGATTACACACACACACAGCTCTATATCCAGTATCACACAGATCTACACATCTATCTATTACATATACACCCCAGACACATGGTAACCCCCATCACATGAAAACACCCCTGTACCCCCTCTACACCCCAGACACATGGTAACCCCCATCACATGAAAACACCCCTGTACCCCCTCTACACCCCAGACACATGGTAACCTCCCATCACATGAAAACACCCCCTGTACCCCCTCTTCACCCCAGACACATGGTAACCCCCCATCACATGAAGACACCTCTGTACCCCCTCTTCACCCCAGACACATGGTAACCCCCCATCACATGAAAACACCCCTGTACCCCTCTTCACCCCAGACATATGGTAACCTCCCATCACATGAAGACACCCCTGTACCCCCTCTTCACCCCAGACACATGGTAACCCACCATCCCATGAAAACATCCCCTGTACCCCCTCTTCACCCCAGACACATGGTAACCTCCCATCCCATGACAACACCCTGTACCACCTCTTCACCCCAGACATATGGTAACCTCCCATCACATGAAGACACCCCTGTACCCCCTCTTCACCCCAGACACATGGTAACCTCCCATCCCATGAAAACATCCCCTGTACCCCCTCTTCACCCCAGACACATGGTAACCCCCCATCACATGAAAACACCCCTGTACCCCCTCTTCACCCCAGACACATGGTAACCCCCATCACATGAAAACACTCCTGTACCCCCTCTTCGCCCCAGACACATGGTAACCCCCATCACATGAAAACACCCCTGTACCCTCTCTTCACCCCAGACACATGGTAATCACATCCCATGAAAACACCCCTGTACCCCCTCTACACCCCAGACACATGGTAACCCCCATCACATGAAAACACCCTGTACCCCCTCTACACCCCAGACACATGGTGACCTCCCATCCCATGAAAACACCCCCTGTACCCCTCTTCACCCCAGACACATGGTAACCTCCCATCACATGAAAACACCCCTGTACCCCCTCTTCATCCCAGACACATGGTAACCTCCATCACATGAAAACACCCCTGTACCCCCTCTTCACCCCAGACACATGGTAACCCCCATCACATGAAAACACCCCTGTACCCCCTCTTCACCCCAGACACATGGTAACCCCCATCACATGAAAACACCCCTGTACCCCCTCTTCACCCCAGACATATGGTAACCTCATCACATGAAGACACCCCTGTACCCCCTCTTCATCCCAGACACATGGTAACCACATCCCATGAAAACACCCCTGTACCCCCTCATCACCCCAGACACATGGTAACCCCCCATCCCATGAAAACACCCCCTGTACCCCTCTTCACCCCAGACACATGGTAACCTCCCATCACATGAAAACACCCCTGTACCCCCTCTTCATCCCAGACACATGGTAACCTCATCACATGAAGACACCCCTGTACCCCCTCTTCACCCCAGACACATGGTAACCACATCCCATGAAAACACCCCTGTACCCCCTCATCACCCCAGACACATGGTAACCCACCATCCCATGAAAACATCCCCTGTACCCCCTCTTCACCCCAGACACATGGTAACCTCCCATCCCATGACAACACCCTGTACCACCTCTTCACCCCAGACATATGGCAACCTCCCATCACATGAAGACACCCCTGTACCCCCTCTTCACCCCAGACACATGGTAACCTCCCATCCCATGAAAACATCCCTGTACCCCCTCTTCACCCCAGACACATGGTAACCCCCCATCACATGAAAACACCCCTGAACCCCCTCTTCACCCCAGACACATGGTAACCCCATCACATGAAAACACCCCTGTACCCCCTCTTCACCCCAGACACATGGTAACCTCCCATCACATGAAAACACCCCTGTACCCCCTCTACACCCCAGACACATGGTAACCCACCATCACATGAAAACACCCCTGTACCCCCTCATCACCCCAGACACATGGTAACCTCCCATCACATGAAAACACCCCTGTACCCCCTCTTCACCCCAGACACATGGTAACCCACCATCCCATGAAAACATCCCCTGTACCCCCTCTTAACCCCAGACACATGGTAACCTCCCATCCCATGACAACACCCTGTACCACCTCTTCACCCCAGACATATGGTAACCTCCCATCACATGAAGACACCCCTGTACCCCCTCTTCACCCCAGACACATGGTAACCTCCCATCCCATGAAAACATCCCCTGTACCCCCTCTTCACCCCAGACACATGGTAACCCCCATCACATGAAAACACCCCTGTACCCCCTCTTCACCCCAGACACATGGTGACCTCCCATCCCATGAAAACACCCTGTACCCCCTCTACACCCCAGACACATGGTGACCTCCCATCCCATGAAAACACCCCCTGTACCCCTCTTCACCCCAGACACATGGTAACCTCCCATCACATGAAAACACCCCTGTACCCCCTCTTCATCCCAGACACATGGTAACCTCATCACATGAAGACACCCCTGTACCCCCTCTTCATCCCAGACACATGGTAACCACATCCCATGAAAACACCCCTGTACCCCCTCATCACCCCAGACACATGGTAACCCCCCATCCCATGAAAACACCCCCTGTACCCCTCTTCACCCCAGACACATGGTAACCTCCCATCACATGAAAACACCCCTGTACCCCCTCTTCATCCCAGACACATGGTAACCTCATCACATGAAGACACCCCTGTACCCCCTCTTCACCCCAGACACATGGTAACCACATCCCATGAAAACACCCCTGTACCCCCTCATCACCCCAGACACATGGTAACCCACCATCCCATGAAAACATCCCCTGTACCCCCTCTTCACCCCAGACACATGGTAACCCCACATCACATGAAAACACCCCTGTACCCCCTCTTCATCCCAGACACATGGTAACCTCCCATCCCATGACAACACCCTGTACCACCTCTTCACCCCAGACATATGGTAACCTCCCATCACATGAAGACACCCCTGTACCCCTCTTCACCCCAGACACATGGTAACCTCCCATCCCATGAAAACATCCCCTGTACCCCCTCTTCACCCCAGACACATGGTAACCCCCATCACATGAAAACACCCCTGAACCCCCTCTTCACCCCAGACACATGGTAACCCCCATCACATGAAAACACCCCTGTACCCCCTCTTCACCCCAGACACATGGTAACCTCCCATCACATGAAAACACCCCTGTACCCCCTCTACACCCCAGACACATGGTAACCCACCATCACATGAAAACACCCCTGTACCCCCTCATCACCCCAGACACATGGTAACCTCCCATCACATGAAAACACCCCTGTACCCCCTCTTCACCCCAGACACATGGTAACCCCCCATCCCATGAAGACACCCCTGTACCCCCTCTTCACCCCAGACACATGGTAACCCCCCATCACATGAAAACACCCCTGTACGCCCTGTTCACCCCAGACATATGGTAACCCCACATCACATGAAAACACCTCTGTACCCCCTCTTCACCCCAGACACATGGTAACCCCCCATCACATGAAAACACCCCTGTACCCCTGTTCACCCCAGACACATGGTAACCACCATTCCATGAAAACACCCTGTACCCCCTCTTCACCCCAGGCGTATGGTAACCCCCCATCCCATGAAAACACCCCTGTGCCCCCTCTTCACCCCAGACACATGGTAACCCTCATCACATGAAAACACCCCTGTACCCCTCTTCACCCCAGACACATGGTAACCACCATTACATGAAAACACCCCTGTACCCCCTCTTCACCCCAGACACATGGTAACCTCCCATGACATGAAAACACCCTGTACCCCCTCTTCACCCCAGACACATGGTAACCACATCACATGAAAACACCCCTGTACCCCCTCTTCACCCCAGACACATGGTAACCCCCATCACATGAAAACACCCCTGTACCCCCTCTACACCCCAGACACATGGTAACCTCATCACATGAAAACACCCCTGTACCCCCTCTTCACCCCAGACACATGGTAACCCACCATCACATGAAAACACCCCTGTACCCCCTCATCACCCCAGACACATGGTAACCTCCCATCACATGAAAACACCCCTGTACCCCTCTTCACCCCAGACACATGGTAACCCCCCATCCCATGAAGACACCCCTGTACCCCCTCTTCACCCCAGACACATGGTAACCCCCCATCACATGAAAACACCCCTGTACCCCCTGTTCACCCCAGACACATGGTAACCACCATCTCATGAAAACACCCTGTACCCCCTCTTCACCCCAGGCGTATGGTAACCCCCCATCCATGAAAACACCCCTGTACCCCCTCTTCACCCCAGACACATGGTAACCCCACATCACATGAAAACACCCCTGTACCCCCTCTTCACCCCAGACACATGGTAACCACCATTACATGAAAACACCCCTGTACCCCCTCTTCACCCCAGACACATGGTAACCTCCCATCCCATGACAACACCCTGTACCCCCTCTTCACCCCAGACACATGGTAACCACATCACATGAAAACACCCCTGTACCCCCTCTTCACCCCAGACACATGGTAACCCCCATCACATGAAAACACCCCTGTACCCCCTCTACACCCCAGACACATGGTAACCTCATCACATGAAAACACCCCTGTACCCCCTCTTCACCCCAGACACATGGTAACCCACCATCACATGAAAACACCCCTGTACCCCCTCATCACCCCAGACACATGGTAACCTCCCATCACATGAAAACACCCCTGTACCCCCTCTTCACCCCAGACACATGGTAACCCCCCATCCCATGAAGACACCCCTGTACCCCCTCTTCACCCCAGACACATGGTAACCCCCCATCACATGAAAACACCCCTGTACCCCCTGTTCACCCCAGACACATGGTAACCACCATCTCATGAAAACACCCTGTACCCCCTCTTCACCCCAGGCGTATGGTAACCCCCCATCCCATGAAAACACCCCTGTACCCCCTCTTCACCCCAGACACATGGTAACCCCACATCACATGAAAACACCCCTGTACCCCCTCTTCACCCCAGACACATGGTAACCACCATTACATGAAAACACCCCTGTACCCCCTCTTCACCCCAGACACATGGTAACCTCCATGACATGAAAACACCCTGTACCCCCTCTTCACCCCAGACACATGGTAACCACATCACATGAAAACACCCCTGTACCCCCTGTTCACCCCAGACACATGGTAACCCCCATCACATGAAAACACCCCTGTACCCCCTCTACACCCCAGACACATGGTAACCTCATCACATGAAAACACCCCTGTACCCCCTCTTCACCCCAGACACATGGTAACCCCCCATCACATGAAAACACCCCTGTACCCCCTGTTCACCCCAGACACATGGTAACCACCATTCCATGAAAACACCCTGTACCCCCTCTTCACCCCAGGCGTATGGTAACCCCCCATCCCATGAAAACACCCCTGTGCCCCCTCTTCACCCCAGACACATGGTAACCCTCATCACATGAAAACACCCCTGTACCCCTCTTCACCCCAGACACATGGTAACCACCATTACATGAAAACACCCCTGTACCCCCTCTTCACCCCAGACACATGGTAACCTCCCATGACATGAAAACACCCTGTACCCCCTCTTCACCCCAGACACATGGTAACCACATCACATGAAAACACCCCTGTACCCCCTCTTCACCCCAGACACATGGTAACCCCCATCACATGAAAACACCCCTGTACCCCCTCTACACCCCAGACACATGGTAACCTCATCACATGAAAACACCCCTGTACCCCCTCTTCACCCCAGACACATGGTAACCCACCATCACATGAAAACACCCCTGTACCCCCTCATCACCCCAGACACATGGTAACCTCCCATCACATGAAAACACCCCTGTACCCCCTCTTCACCCCAGACACATGGTAACCCCCCATCCCATGAAGACACCCCTGTACCCCCTCTTCACCCCAGACACATGGTAACCCCCCATCACATGAAAACACCCCTGTACCCCCTGTTCACCCCAGACACATGGTAACCACCATCTCATGAAAACACCCTGTACCCCCTCTTCACCCCAGGCGTATGGTAACCCCCCATCCCATGAAAACACCCCTGTACCCCCTCTTCACCCCAGACACATGGTAACCCCACATCACATGAAAACACCCCTGTACCCCCTCTTCACCCCAGACACATGGTAACCACCATTACATGAAAACACCCCTGTACCCCCTCTTCACCCCAGACACATGGTAACCTCCCATGACATGAAAACACCCTGTACCCCCTCTTCACCCCAGACACATGGTAACCACATCACATGAAAACACCCCTGTACCCCCTCTTCACCCCAGACACATGGTAACCCCCATCACATGAAAACACCCCTGTACCCCCTCTACACCCCAGACACATGGTAACCTCATCACATGAAAACACCCCTGTACCCCCTCTTCACCCCAGACACATGGTAACCCACCATCACATGAAAACACCCCTGTACCCCCTCATCACCCCAGACACATGGTAACCTCCCATCACATGAAAACACCCCTGTACCCCCTCTTCACCCCAGACACATGGTAACCCCCCATCCCATGAAGACACCCCTGTACCCCCTCTTCACCCCAGACACATGGTAACCCCCCATCACATGAAAACACCCCTGTACCCCCTGTTCACCCCAGACACATGGTAACCACCATCTCATGAAAACACCCTGTACCCCCTCTTCACCCCAGGCGTATGGTAACCCCCCATCCCATGAAAACACCCTGTACCCCCTCTTCACCCCAGACACATGGTAACCCCACATCACATGAAAACACCCCTGTACCCCCTCTTCACCCCAGACACATGGTAACCACCATTACATGAAAACACCCCTGTACCCCCTCTTCACCCCAGACACATGGTAACCTCCCATGACATGAAAACACCCTGTACCCCCTCTTCACCCCAGACACATGGTAACCACATCACATGAAAACACCCCTGTACCCCCTGTTCACCCCAGACACATGGTAACCCCCATCACATGAAAACACCCCTGTACCCCCTCTACACCCCAGACACATGGTAACCTCATCACATGAAAACACCCCTGTACCCCCTCTTCACCCCAGACACATGGTAACCCACCATCACATGAAAACACCCCTGTACCCCCTCATCACCCCAGACACATGGTAACCTCCCATCACATGAAAACACCCCTGTACCCCCTCTTCACCCCAGACACATGGTAACCCCCCATCCCATGAAGACACCCCTGTACCCCCTCTTCACCCCAGACACATGGTAACCCCCCATCACATGAAAACACCCCTGTACCCCCTGTTCACCCCAGACACATGGTAACCACCATCTCATGAAAACACCCTGTACCCCCTCTTCACCCCAGGCGTATGGTAACCTCCCATCCCATGAAAACACCCCTGTACCCCCTCTTCACCCCAGACACATGGTAACCCCACATCACATGAAAACACCCCTGTACCCCCTCTTCACCCCAGACACATGGTAACCACCATTACATGAAAACACCCCTGTACCCCCTCTTCACCCCAGACACATGGTAACCTCCCATGACATGAAAACACCCTGTACCCCCTCTTCACCCCAGACACATGGTAACCACATCACATGAAAACACCCCTGTACCCCCTCTTCACCCCAGACACATGGTAACCCCCATCACATGAAAACACCCCTGTACCCCCTCTACACCCCAGACACATGGTAACCTCATCACATGAAAACACCCCTGTACCCCCTCTTCACCCAGACACATGGTAACCCACCATCACATGAAAACACCCCTGTACCCCCTCATCACCCCAGACACATGGTAACCTCCCATCACATGAAAACACCCCTGTACCCCCTCTTCACCCCAGACACATGGTAACCCCCCATCCCATGAAGACACCCCTGTACCCCCTCTTCACCCCAGACACATGGTAACCCCCCATCACATGAAAACACCCCTGTACCCCCTGTTCACCCCAGACACATGGTAACCACCATCTCATGAAAACACCCTGTACCCCCTCTTCACCCCAGGCGTATGGTAACCCCCCATCCCATGAAAACACCCCTGTACCCCCTCTTCACCCCAGACACATGGTAACCTCCATCCCATGAAAACACCCTGTACCCCCTCTACACCCCAGACACATGGTAACCCCCCATCCCATGAAAACACCCTGTACCCCCTCTACACCCCAGACACATGGTAACCCCCCATCCCATGAAAACACCCTGTACCCCTCTTCACCCCAGACACATGGTAACCTCCATCCCATGAAAACACCCTGTATCCCCTCTTCACCCCAGACACATGGTAACCCCCCATCACATGAAAACACCCCTGTACCCCCTCTACACCCCAGACACATGGTAACCTCATCACATGAAAACACCCCTGTACCCCCTCTTCACCCCAGACACATGGTAACCCACCATCACATGAAAACACCCCTGTACCCCCTCATCACCCCAGACACATGGTAACCTCCCATCACATGAAAACACCCCTGTACCCCCTCTTCACCCCAGACACATGGTAACCCCCCATCCCATGAAGACACCCCTGTACCCCCTCTTCACCCCAGACACATGGTAACCCCCCATCACATGAAAACACCCCTGTACCCCCTGTTCACCCCAGACACATGGTAACCACCATCTCATGAAAACACCCTCTACCCCCTCTTCACCCCAGGCGTATGGTAACCCCCCATCCCATGAAAACACCCCTGTACCCCCTCTTCACCCCAGACACATGGTAACCTCCATCCCATGAAAACACCCTGTACCCCCTCTACACCCCAGACACATGGTAACCCCCCATCCCATGAAAACACCCTGTACCCCCTCTACACCCCAGACACATGGTAACCCCCCATCCCATGAAAACACCCTGTACCCCTCTTCACCCCAGACACATGGTAACCTCCATCCCATGAAAACACCCTGTATCCCCTCTTCACCCCAGACACATGGTAACCCCCCATCACATGAAAACACCCCTGTACCCCCTCTACACCCCAGACACATGGTAACCTCATCACATGAAAACACCCCTGTACCCCCTCTTCACCCCAGACACATGGTAACCCACCATCACATGAAAACACCCTGTACCCCCTCATCACCCCAGACACATGGTAACCTCCCATCACATGAAAACACCCCTGTACCCCCTCTTCACCCCAGACACATGGTAACCCCCCATCCCATGAAGACACCCCTGTACCCCCTGTTCACCCCAGACACATGGTAACCCCCCATCACATGAAAACACCCCTGTACCCCCTGTTCACCCCAGACACATGGTAACCACCATCTCATGAAAACACCCTGTACCCCCTCTTCACCCCAGGCGTATGGTAACCCCCCATCCCATGAAAACACCCCTGTACCCCCTCTACACACCAGACACATGGTAACCTCCATCCCATGAAAACACCCTGTACCCCCTCTACACCCCAGACACATGGTAACCCCCATCCCATGAAAACACCCTGTACCCCCTCTACACACCAGACACATGGTAACCCCCCATCCCATGAAAACACCCCTGTACCCCTCATCACCCCAGACACATGGTAACCCCCCATCACATGAAAACACCCCTGTACCCCTCTTCACCACAGACACATGGTAACCTCCCATCACATGAAAACACCCCTGTACCCCCTCTTCACCCAAGACACATGGTAACCACATCACATGAAAACACCCCTGTACCCCCTCTTCACCCCAGACACATGGTAACCCCCATCACATGAAAACACCCCTGTACCCCCTCTTCACCACAGACACATGGTAACCTCCCATCCCATGAAAACACCCCTGTACCCCCTCTTCACCCCAGACACATGGTAACCACATCACATGAAAACACCCCTGTACCCCCTCTTCACCCCAGACATATGGTAACCACATCACATGAAAACACCCCTGTACCCCCTCTTCACCCCAGACACATGGTAATCACATCACATGAAAACACTCCTGTACCCCCTCTTCACCCCAGACATATGGTAACACCCCCATCACATGAAAACACCCTGTACCCCCTCTTCACCCCAGACACATGGTAACCACCATCACATGAAAACACCCTGTACCCCCTCTTCACCCCAGACACATGGTAACCACCATCACATGAAAACACCCTGTACCCCCTCTTCACCCCAGGCGTATGGTAACCCCCCATCCCATGAAAACACCCCTGTACCCCCTCTTCACCCCAGACACATGGTAACCACCATCACATGAAAACACCCTGTACCCCCTCTTCACCCCAGGCGCATGGTAACCCCCCATCCCATGAAAACACCCCTGTACCCCCTCTTCACCCCAGACACATGGTAACCTCCATCACATGAAAACACCCCTGTTCCCCCTCTACACCCCAGACACATGGTAACCCCCCATCACATGAAAACACCCCTGTACCCCCTCTACACCCCAGACACATGGTAACCTCCATCACATGAAAACACCCCTGTACCCCCTCTACACCCCAGACACATGGTAACCCCCCATCACATGAAAACACCCCTGTACCCCCTCTACACCCCAGACATATGGTAACCTCCCATCCCATGAAAACACCCCTGTACA